>JTDE01002630.1:10415-48044 GCA_014338405.1 Paragonimus skrjabini miyazakii
TATCCATTCCATTTCCGCTTCTTCCTCTTAGTCTTTTCTCAATAATTTTCACCCTTCTTAGTAACGTTTTCTTCTAGGATATTCCACGTCACTGTTGAGGTGAGCGGCGGCCCGAGCCACAGTACCTTTTGGTCAGGCTCATGGCTGTTATGATGATGATGATGATGCAAACAATATACATTGCACCTGAAAAATATGCCTCCCTCTGTTAACGGGTAGGGAACACTCTTGAATTTGATCGCAAGTTAACAAATGCGCGAACAAAATACGCCTTCCACGTGTGATTGCAAAAAAGAAGTCATCTCTTGACTTTCGCAAGAAACCATTAACGGAACGTTCAGGCATATATGTCTGCCAACCTAGATTGTTACCTTCCAGGTTTCGTGGTCACTCAGGAGGTCGTAACGACACACAATTGGACTATGCGCTGTGCCACACGGTCACGTGAGACAATCCGAGTTCCATGAGCACAAATTCGATGCATTCGATCGATGGGATTGTTGTGATAAGCGCGAGTGGGCGATAGAAAACGGCACAATTGGCCATTACGTATGACCAACTGAGGAACGTCTTAAAACAAATGAGCATTTCGACTACATTCGTTGCCAACCTGGCTTTGAGAATATTTGAGACCGGCTGACCTGAAAATAAAGTTAGGCAGAAAGTAGTCTGGATTGTGATAACGAGATTAAAAAACTCAAAACAGAACTTACGGATCATCATTTTTAAACAGAAAATGATCATCTACCAGCTGTTTTCTCGTCTCCTCCTTCATGTTGGACAACGGATAGTAGGTGCCTGCGTGCTCGCCGGTCAAACTTGTCAGGGCATTGGCGATGGTACTCTCCAGTTTGAGGCGATCCTCTTTGCCAATAATAGTGGGAAACAGAAAGCCCTGAACGCTTCGACCCACACGCACGCGTGTGGAGATGACAAATTTACCTGGATGCACGACAGGAGATAAATCACAAAAGCATCATCAGGGGATAAATATGTGCGCATATAAGCGAATAAATTGTTATCAATAAGTTGTCGGCGTACCCGTGGGGTCCACATTACCAAATGGTAAGTGTTCCAGGTCACCAAAAGTAGGTGCTGGATGTTTGAACGCAGGGTCTTTCACACCGTGGTAGTCGCAAATCACAGCATCTAAATAGTCAACAAAAGTTGAATAGCATTCGGCTTCTCCAGTTCGAGGACAAATTGACTTTGGATTGTATGCACCTGCGAGAATGAAAAAGAAAGATGATAGACGGAATTCTAAGCAGAAAAACTTGTCTGAAGGGGCAGCCTTGGCTTCCGCGCCCATGCTTTGTAGGGACAGATATGGACATACAGAAAAGTGGAAACAGGTACAGATAGATGTTGAGTAGCTCTGAAAGTAACCACCTTCGTAAGCATAATGTTGAAGTAAATTTAAGTCTCGCAAATATAAAGGCATACTAAGCTAGATTCTGTAGAACAGCCTACTTCAGCAGAAGCAAAAATAGCCCACCATGTCCTCATCTCCCACTACTGTTCTGGATCCTGGAGCATCGGCATTCTTATAGGCAGCCGACGATTGTGGTCTTTCTAGACTGTCTTAAGCGTTCATCACTTCTAGTTGTGTTCCTCAAGGGTGCCCGATTTCATCTCTCTTATATAATTTTGTCATGGACGACCATCTGGAAGGTGCGCTTGAGGAGTCCAGTGAACTTGGTGATGTGCTTCTTCCTGGCGCTAGGTTGACAGACTTGGAGTACGCGGATAACATTGTCTTACTTAACCCCTCTACCGAACACATGTAGACCATGGCGAACAAGGTGAGTGACCGGGCTGGCTTGTGTGGAATGCGCCCTGCACCTTCAAAGTACAAAGTGCTGCTTCAAGACTGGGATATTCCCACTCTTACCTTCTTTACCACAGACAATCCACTTGAGACTGTGGATAGTGTCACATACTGGGGTAGCACTTTCTCGTCAGCCTGTAATATTGCTGATAATATATTAGCGACGACAACAAAGGCAGTCTGCGTCATCTGCGACGCCGAAAGGAATGGCATATAATGCTTGTGTACGTTCTGTTTTGCCCTATAGATCGGAAACGTGACCTGTTCGCGACGAAGACGTCAACAAACTTGCTCAGTTTGACCATCGTTGTCTCTGCCCATCAGCCCAGATTAAGCGGATTGACCGTGTGAACAATACGGCCGTTCGCCGGCGTGTACCCTGGGACGCACAGGATGCGCAATCGATTAGTCAACTAATCACGTTGCACAGCTTTGGATGGTTGGGTCACTTTCTCCGTATGCCATCTGATCGTTTACCGGAACGGACATTATATAATGAGACTACCAACAGTTGGGCAAAACTGCGTGGTGGTCAGGCAACAAAGTGGTTACGAAATACGACGACCGACTGCTTCATTGAGCAAAGTCGGTAGGTATCGTCTACCTGGTTGGGATTATCGTGATCACTCAGACTGCTATCCAAGATGGTGGTGTGCGGCAGTCAACGGCGTGCCTGCACTTACACCATTTCTAGTTCGTCCAGTTAGTTTACTATAACGTTTTCAACACCGTTCCTTCTTCTAAGATATTCCGTCACTGTTGAGGTGATCGGCGTCCCGAGCTACAGTACCTTCGAGTCAGGCTCATGATTGTTATGATGATGACGGTGGAGGACAAACACAATTATGGTAAAGGAGTTACAAACACCAGTGCTGGCTGCGAGCAGTCGACACAATCAGTCGCATTTTCGATAAACTGTGACAAAGTTCTTCACGAGGTCAGTTTTACAAGTTTGTGTATGAAATCGGCAATATCTACCATGTGACGTGTTGTACCCTACACGGAACTCTGATGTTGGGTCATCAAGTTCAGTCATCACAGCTGTCAAGTCTTATCTTTCTGTTATGGAGCTCAGTTTTACGAATATCTAGGCCGTTAGGTTGCAGTTGGAAAGCTTTCAGCGAATTTGCAGGCAAATACAACTGACCACTAAACAATCAATTGATGGCAGGGTATGAAAGTTAACATCAATTAGAAGAGAATTACCAGAAAACGTGTTTATCCAGTGGGGAATATTGAAAGCAATCGTATCTCTGATAGCATAACACAGAGTGTAAACAACTAGTCCAATTTTTCCCATTTAATTCGCAAGTTGCTTGGTAAAGAAAGGGAACAGGCACAACACCGAATACGTGGACACGTTTAGCATATTTTGTTACTACCTCTACGAACGATAGCATACATACAGCGATCACATGGCACACGGATCTCATCGTAACGTGACGAGTTGGTGAGGAAACATTATTTTTAAGTCCGCATTGACAGAGTAATTACTGTCATTGATGCATTCATGAGCCGGCCAATTAAACAGTGTTTAAGTCATCTAGCCTTGAGAAATAGGTTCAGCTCTCCAGTTGATATGAGGGCGTGTGAATTAGCAGTATCTCTTCACTAAGAGGTACACTAGACACGCAGGTTAACTCATAATGAACAAACACACGCCAAGAGTAAAAAACAATGTTCATGACCATGAAAAAAGCTTACCGTTGCGGACCATGTGAGCCAGGGTCGCTCCATGTTTAGTACGAACACCGTCATATTTTTTGATAATTTCGGCGGTCAGGTGTTTACGAGTGAGACACTTTTGAGGGTCCGCCGCCTCTAGAAGTTTGCTCAGGTAAGTCAATGGCTCCACGGGCATAACATCAGCTATCACGGAACAAAAAGGAAAAAACAAGTGAAAATGATCCAGTTATAATAAGTACTGTTATGAAATGACTGTCAGCGGTCTCCAAACATTTCGTAGTAATAACGTCTACATATGATAAACGCAATAAACCGGGCATAGGAGCACCGAATTTGGAGTCCGTGATAGCAGACACGTTACTCATTTAGTCAAAATATAATTGTCGGTAGCTTAAAAACGTGGCGGAACGTAGGTTAACCGTGACCTTCTAGGCAAGTGACAATAAATGCCACAAAGCCGGGTGAAGTGACAAATGTACTTTACACAATGGTTGATCGATTAGTTCCTGATAGTTCGAATTATAATAACGAAACGATGAGAAGTTCGCACTCTTTGTCGCACATACTAAACAAATTCTTTCAACCTAAACTAACAGGGCGAAATGTCCAATACCGTTTCGGAGACATACAATAAAGATCGTGTCATTTTGACCGGGTTGCAACTATATAAATCCCTACATGACCTGTGTGAAACACCAGTCATTTGAAACGTTGGGTATTGGTATGTGCGGCTGGGCTGTTTGGTCAAGAGAACGTCATGTTTCCACCAATGAGATCAACCAGAACTAGTGCGCAACACTGACCAAATCATGGTGTACTCAGTGGTATCGTAAGCGTGATGGTTAACACACAGCGGTCAGCCCACCATGCATATGAGAAACAGTTAGACCAAACAAGTTCACACATGCTTAGGAGGCATAACCAGAATCGACAAACAAGAGGAGATTCCGACTACACCGGTGAGTCAAAATCAGTCGCACAACCAGGAGCTTCGCTGAAACACTAGTTGCATAGTCAATGCTTTTCGTATGAACTGAGCAGCTTTGACGCAACTTGATTAATGTGTAGGCTGGAATGAAATGAATCAGTTTTCAAATGACAAAGCCGACTATTTTGTAAAATCACATAAAACAATGTCGAATCTACGTCTTTTGGTTACCTAAACATCACTGAACCAACAGGAAGAAAATGAAAGGATGAACGGGAACAGCTTGAGTCGAAATTCACTGACGCCAGTTGAACAACTGCTTTCCATTTATTTTTCAATTTTGCAATACACCACTCATATGCGATTAGCACGGAAGTTTAAGACTTTTCGTACGGCTTCCACTATTTCTCAAAAGGGCACTTTTCAACTCACCCTTACTTCGAAAACTTCGACCGTTGTTGTACAATTTTCCCGCGATAATGCTCCAAAGGATCACTATGGTTTCTATTGACCACCGGAACAACAACAGACAAGAAGTATTTCATGTAGGAGAGGTGGTTGCCTGGTTACACAACCTAACGAATTCATTCAACAAAGCATGCTAGGTAGTACACGCCATATCGAGATGAGCATGCCTAGATATACAAAATACGTACATCACGAATACTACGGTTTTAGCTGCCGTTGTTCCTGACAGTAGAAGATAATGCAGCAAAAGGTCGAGAAGTACATACGTAAGAGTCAATACTATTGGATAAAAATTTGTAATGTGATTTGGACTTGAAGCTTCAACCTTAGACTGTTTTCAAACTGAATTGCTGCTAGGCTAGACACACATGCTTTAGTCTCAGTCTGATCGCTATTACCATCATCAAAGGCAAAAATACATCAGTGGTTTGCGTTGATGTTTAACTATCGAACAACAACAAAGACATGAGAAAAAAAGAGGGGACCTAATTACTATCTGAAACTATATGTAAATTCAAACAAACAAAGTCAGGATTGGTACACTTTGCAAACAAACTACCAAGCTGTAAGTGAAAGTAAGGCGTTAGCAACAAGACAACGCCTCTTTACGAATTTCACTACCACGTGTCATTAACAGCACTTAGTTCGCAGAAAACTCCATCAAATAACGGCAACGTTCACGCTATTAAGCCCAATCAGCCGCCAGTCTTAGTCTGATAGACATAAATCAATGCATACCCCGAGGCTTCACATGTTTGGGTAGGTTATGTTATAACGATTGAGACAACTCGGGTTCACAGTTCAAGAACTACCAGGGTAAGAGGAATTCACAACATCCTCAACCAGATCACGCCAACCAACACACATAAACTCACCAGGAGCACCTTTGTTGTAGCTGGCCAACTGTTTCTCTAAATCAAGTAGCGCACGAACCCCGTTGTACATCTCGGTGACTGCATCGATTTCAGTCAGCCCCAGGCGACGCTTGTTGCTCAGATCGTACACACCACCGACAGAGGCTGTGTGCTCGCCATGCGTGCCCCGCGCTTGGATCGAGTACTTCTCACAAATTTGCTGGGGAAAAAGATACAGATAAAATCATAACCTAGTCAAGCAACAGAAAGCGAGCAAGTGGAGGAAGACGAAAAAACGAAGGACTTACATTAAAGTTGGGCAAAGAGGACAGAAACGGGACTCGAGCGTGCACGCTAGCGCGAAGAGTTGTGCCAAGATTAGACGGACAGAAGGTGATGAATCCGAATCGATTGCTGAAGGCAAATTTCAGTGACTTCGACAACTCATTGATAGCCTGCAACCGACAGGAATGCACTTTAAAACGGTGACAGTACATACACGTGTAGAGTCACTGGAATAGCAATGAGGGACTCACGATTGGCATAGTAGGTTTGAGATGATACGCATAATTTAAGACAATGAAGAAAGAACAGTCTGACGTCCTGTCACGAAGAGACAGGACACTGACGCGAAGTGATGGCTTGTGCATCTCAATGACTACTGGAGCTAAACTGGACGACGCACTGACCACATCGACAAGATCGTTCACACCGAGAATGCCAATAGGTTGAAGGCTGACGAACTTGAGTTTCCTGGTCTTTCAAAAAAAAACTGGCCACTTAATAAAGTAAAAAGCACTAGTAAATTGCCACTTGCCCATTGTTTTACGGAACAGGCTTTAGTTGAGAAATATAAACATCCTCTTGACTATATCTGGGCATCTAGCCATTCTCCCAGTTCGCATGCATCTACGGTATGCTGCACTAACACCAATTGTATGCTGAACCGACTGTCTGGCGGTATGAAAAGAGGCATCCTATCTGATGTATCAAACAGAATACACAAATAAGAATACACTACTGGTGGCCGAACCACCAGTATCCTTTTCAATCTAGCCACTGGATTTCCTATAACTCTTTTGTATAATAAGTCCTCTACATATATTCATCATCATCACCAATTACAACCTTGAGTCGCGGTCGTGAGTACTATGACTCGGGTTACTGTTGATCCTGATAACAATCCATGAAGAGTAATAAGTAAATATAAATATGAAAAAGGGAGGGGGGGAACACAAAAAATGAAGCCCAATATGTTCCATCCTCGCGACCCAGTATCTAATGTCCATTGTCTAAAGCTAAACCTAATAGTTGCTGGATACAAATCGCACAGGCTATTCAGAAAGCAGTTATTATAGCATGCGGCACAGGGGTACATAAGTTTAACAAACATTGGATCTCAGAGAAATCTCTGGAGTTGTTAGAAGCCAGACAGAAGGTTCCTCCTGGCAGTGCACATAATAAGCCTAGAAGAGATATCCGTAGGAAGCTGTAACGCAATCTAAAGGCTGATCGTGAGGCTTGGCTGATGGAAACCGCCTTTGCTTCAGGGAACACCGGCAAACTTTTTAAGCTGATCCGTGCTACTGGGCCCAGGCGACCGTCTGTCAGTGAAGCTATCAGCGAGGCAGATGGCACACTAGTCTGTAATAAGTCCAGAATGTTAAAACATTGGGCGCAACACTTTGAGGGTCAATTTAGCTGGTCTACCGTGCTGCCACCACAAACGTATGATGTAACACCCTGGTCGGTAGATTTAGGACTACCCACTGAGACTGAGGTTCGCCATTGCATCTCGGCTCTCAATCGTAATAAGGCTGCTGGTCCAGATGATCTAATGCCAGTACTTTTCAAAGAAGGTGGAGAGGTGTTAGTTGAGGCCTTGACTCAGCTGTTTCAACTTGTGTGGATAGCAGAGACCATCCCTCCGTGCTGCAGTCACGCGATAATAGTTCCCATATTAAAAAAAGAGGCCCGGGGCTCTTGCGAAAACCATAGGGGATTAGTTTGACCCCAGTCATTTCTAGGGTTCTCCGTCGATTCACTGCAGTTCGGGAATTAAACATCACAGAAGAACAGACAGAATTTTGTCCTGGCAGGGGATGTACAGATCACATTTTTACCCTTCGTCAAATTTTGGAGCAGCGTCACCTATACCCCCGGTCAACAATTGCCATATTTCTCCACTATAAAGGTGCGTTCGATTCAGTAGATCGATCTACACTCTTAAAGTCGCCTAAACGGAGGGGTGCACCGACCAAGTATGTGAACATACTGTCGGTGCTTTACTCCCATACTTCGGCTCAGGTTAGGGTCTACACTGAACTATCTCACAGTTTCAGCACCAGGAGCGGCGTACGCCAAGGCTGTTCCCTTTCACCATTTTGTTCAATTTCATCGTGGACAAAATAATGGAGGACTGTCTGCGGCACTCAAATGATGCTGGTGTGGACCTCCTACCTGGTGGAAGGCTGACTGATCTTGATTGTGCTGACGATAAGGTGTTTGACAACTTTCAAGCAGCACGAGCTACACTGAAAGCAATTTCGCGTTCTGCTAAGTACTTCGGAATGCGCTTTGCAGCCTCGAAGTGCAAAGTGCTTCTGCAAGATTGCTGTGATTACGTAGATTTGATGTTAGATAATGAAGTCATGGAGGTTGTTGGCCGGTTTGCGTATATCTGGGAAGCTGCATCAGCGGCGGCGGCGAAGATGTAGGGAATGAGATAGAAGAACGTATTTCTAAGGCTAGGATGGTGTTTACTAATCTGAGGCACTTATGGCGACAGAAAGGTATCTCTCTGAAGCTTACGGGTCGCGTATATCAGACAACAGTGAGGACTGCATTACTTTACGGCAGCGAAACCTGGCCGCTCACGGTAGAAGACGTGAACCGTCTTCAGGTATTTGAACACCGATGTTTGTTTCAATACTGTGAATACGCCCGGTTTAGTCATGAGAAGAAACGCGTAGCAAACAAGCTCGTTTTCGGTGTTCAATCGCTCGTATCGGGTGGCACCAACGAGGAGGTTAGGAAGCGGGTGTTTGGCACTGATTGTCAAACGAGATTTCCATTCAATTCTTACAATTGCACAGACTTAGATGGTCAGATCATGTACTAAAGGTGCCAGCTAGTCGTTTGCTACATCTAACACTGTTTGCCGATGCTGCGGTCGATTGGCGCGAGGTGAACAGGTGATGACCTGGCGTAGACAAATGAAATCATTCACGAAGGGGTTGGTAACGATAGATCGGGTTCGTCTCCCGGGCTGGAGCCCTCGCGACTCACAGAGTTGGTGGCTTGAGGCGTTAGGTGAGATGGCGGCTAACCGAGCTCAGTGGCGTGAATGTTGTCAGTTGACTGAGTTCTCTGTGAAATGAGTGCACTTAATGACGCGGGACAGCGAAAGCCGTGAGGAAGCTGTCTTGCTGATGATGCCTTACTTTCACTTACAGCTCGGCTGTTTGTTTGCTTGCAAGGTGTAGGCACCTTGATGTTGTATGTTTGAATATTGACATAGCTATTTTTAGTGGTTAGGTCCCCTCCCCTTTCCTTTTTTTCTTCTGTCTTCCTGTACAGGGTTTACGTTTTCTTCTTCGTGGTTGTGTGGCAGTTAAGCATAAGTGTGAACCACTGATGTATTGCTGTTTATGATGATGATGATGGTGATGATGATGTTGATGATGATTATAAACCCTGAAAGACGAGTTAATAGAGGTGACTTTGACGTTCGCACTATGGATCAGGCTGTACTCGCTCTGGCGCCAGGTTCATTGGAAATTGACGGCTAAGATGGAGGGCCTAGAATTCACGACGGTTATCAACGCATCGAACTGACCAAGTCCGCACTCTCTTTCCATTACTGGTTATACACTTCAAGTGATACTACGATCGCCGTTATCGATTAAGCTGGAGTACGTGTGATGTTAACCGCGGCGGCTGAAGCTATGTCGGTAGACTGGGTTCCTGGCAACAGTAAGCACTGTGTCGTCCACTTAGGAAGCCATGCTAAAACCGGCTCCTGGTATGAAACTTTGCGAAACCTTTCCACTGTCTATAGCCCTGACTGTAGGAGCGGCGCCGTCGACGTTCCATTTAGTCGGGTCTAGCTGCTCCCGTTTGCATGATACACAGTCCTGGTAATCATTTTGACCAGCGGCATGAACGTCTAGGCTGGTCAACTTGGCGATGTTGAGTCTCGTTTGGGCAGCAGTTATAGGGTAGTACCACATCGCTCAGATGTGGATGGGCAGTTGTCGCAACTGTACACTGATCACAGGAAACGTTTAGTCAACATTCGTTTTAGACATTATGCACGTCACTTTTTTATCCGCCGCTCTCCTTCAGATCACATCTGGCTTCAGACAGACCACACAGCTATTAGTAACGGATGGCGTATCTTCAGTCAGGAATGTCGATCCTAACGCAACCTGTTCACAGATTCAGATGCATTATCGCTCCCTTCTTAATTTCGCTGGACGACGTAGCAGCTGATTATCAGGAAAATGTCCATGCCTACGGTAAGGCGTGTGTCTAACTGGCAACACAGACAACTAGTCTTACATACTTCAAATATACCATACTAAGTGGTTAGTAGCCTACGTTGAAACAGCCGTTTCAAATAAACGACACTTGTCGCGTTTCCCCGCTTGCGATTAAATTTCTGCTGCATCATCACTATCCCGACAGAAATCGATAGGGTAGGTTTCCGTGTTTATCGGATTACTACTTCTATAGTGATCATGAGTGTAGTCGCGTGAATCGTCGAATCACAAACCAGTGGTTGTCCGTTCGCCTTCACGCTGGAAGCAAATGTGGATCCTCATTTTCCAAAGTAATACGGTGCAATCACATACACAAACAGTCTGTCCTCACAGATCCGAATTATTTGCTGCAGTCAACTGATACAATTTGAGCCTTGTAATTGGGCGTTTAACTTGACTGTACTATCGCCGTGTTCGAAAATTACTCTCCTTCTTTCAAATATGTACATTTGCTTTAAGTGATGCATCACGTAGCCGATGGAATTGACCCAAACACCCGCAATTCGTTTGTTCAAAAAACAACTGTTTTACTTATCGATCCCTATCGGTTATTTGCATGCAAAAGTTTATCTATTGTCGGATGACACGCACCAGTGTTCGGCTTATTAAATGTTTTGTCTCATTCACGTCAATTCTGAAGGTACCTATCGATCATTGCATGATGTCAGTTGCTATGGCTAATGTTTTCCCTACAGTTACACTATCCACACTCGGTGCTGTTACGGCTCAACCATCTTATTCTATACATCGTTTCAGAGTGAACGAAGGGACCTGTTTGCCCTCTACTACTGAACATCCGTTCCCTAACTTCAACTATGCTTACTTGTTGACGCCGCTCGAAGCGTGTTATTGAATTCAGACACCAATGGTGAAAAAAAGATAGATTGTATCAACCACTCTGAACGGTCACGTTTTACAATTTCAGAGTAACATCGTTCTTAAAGTCACCTTGTACACGCAACAATCAGGATTTGGAGTGCCCTGTTAAACGAAAATGGCAGAGACCATCCGTTAAGTTTGTGCTGACCTGTGACCAAATCGCTGGTTGAATATGTCGTAGGCGAAATCGAAGCATGTCTACACACGGACCATTGCTAGTGCACACAAGAACTCGTATTCTTTTCACCATCAGTTTCAGTCAAAATAATCGTCAGTACTGCTGCGAGAACGAAAATTCAAACAGCAGTACCGTCTGGTCAGGCTCATGACCAAATACGAAAGTACGATGGCATAAAAAACGAACGTAAGCTTAGCAACGTCACACCAAAGAACATTAGCATTACCCCGTCTCTGATGCAAAAAAGTTTGTGTAGTCGAACCTCCAGTAGTGACAAAAAAATAGTGACATGGGGTTCTGAAAAACTCACATCTAAGCGGACGTTGTTGGCTCGTCGACTGTCAGTTTTCATTAGCGCTGGCTACACCGATTCGAAATGGTTACCATCTAACTGATCCAGAATGCTCACTTTGGAATCAACACTTCGGCATGGTCACTTTACAGGGTAAAGGGACAGCCAGATAAAAAGTTCGAATCGGCAGGCCTTGAGTGATGAGCTACATTTCCTTAGACTCCAGAGCATCGTTTCTCGGATAGGCGAACATCGACTCAGAGGAATGAGAACGATCGTTACTTCTGAATAACGGAATGTCCTATTCAAAGTATGTTCAGGTCATCTTTATATGATACATCTAAGTAGAGATAAAACCAGTCAGAGTAAGTTTGAAAATACGCGTCATGAAGCAAACAGTTGATACAACTCACCCCAGCGAGGCGTTTGTAGATCGCGATCAAGTCGCCACCTTTCTGCATGGATATCACACGTATATGGTCTTCTTCATTAATCCAGACAAGGAAGTTCTGCGCGTCGTTAATGAATATTCCCCTCCCGTTCGGCCAGTCAATATAACCACCGGCGTCTCGCAACACGCTAGGATAGGTACGTAAGTGTAACACACAAGTCACACACGTATATAAAATGCAGATTTTAAAGTCTGTTATATGCATTATTGCGATAAACGGTGGCTCGAGGCATCATGTTCTTTTGTTGAATCGACAGCCGGTACGAATGAATTGGGTATTTGCAACTCAAATTAAAATAAGTTCAGCGTAATTTGCACGAATGGGGCGACTGCAGAATTGCACATATAATGACAGTCTGCAAAAACTAACGCGTTAAACTGAGAGTGATCTGAATGAGCATTTATCACTGAATGGTCGCATGGCACACCGAGAATATCGAAACCATACACAAGCCAACAATCGGCACACGGCGATAGAAACACTCGGTTTATTCATGGTTCGATGTATTAGCCATTGCAAACTAATGTATCAGTCGTGGCCAGCTAGCCGATGAACTCATGTTGTGCATGAGAAGCGTCAGTTCGCTTAGTGGTACTATTACGAGGGCTGGCTTACGGGTGTTTTACTAACTTACACACTCCAAAAGTAGCGCTACTACCGAGGTTTAGCCACAGAACTAAAGCAGCTATCATATCGTTGCACATGCAACATTCAGTTTAAGTCCGTCAACATTCGTGGGGTGGGGGGCTTGCTGAAACATCACAGCGGATAGAAGTTAGAGTGTGACCCTAACATTAGAAACACGCACTCGGATTTTATTTTCCACGCACTTACCATTCTTGATATCACATCCGAAGTACACGCATCAATCAACACCTTTCAGAACTGTAGTACCGAATGTAGTGTCATAGGTCGTGAACTAGAAACCATAGTACTTCAAATGCTTACAGTTAGATTTAGAAAACCTCACAATATTTTGTTTGCATGCGACCTACTTCAATTGTCGCAGTGACAGATGCATTCATGTGGAAACACAATCATAGTTTCATTTGGCCTGGTAGCTTAACACGCAGCATAATTTTTCAGCAATTGATATAACGGCTAACTTTCAATTATGAGTGTTTCATCGAACAGTTCCACAATCTGCTGGTTCTATGAGCGACTAAGGCAAGTTCTGGTTGTGGCCAGGATCAAGGTAGACTAACAGATTTAAAAATGATCTGGAACTCAGTGGCCTCGATGTGAGTATGCACCATTACATTATTCGCCTGTTCACAGAAGACTGTATCATCCAGACTTGCGGCTTTATCACGAGGCACCACATTCCACCATATTCCAACCTACTCAGCTGGATAAAAACACTGAGCAACTGGAGTGTTTTCAGAGTAAAGTGCTAAAAATTACCTTGGTTCCGAAACACATTTTTAATAATCGTGAAAGGTTAGACAAAAAAAAACAAGTTGAATGTAGGGTGACGCGAACAGGGGAAATTAAGTCACATGATGATGATGGCTGACGAATTCAACAGAGAATACAACAAACCTGTCATCGTTGCGAAACAGAAAATGTTGTTCGACCAATTTTACGCGTTCTTCTTCTTTCATTCCTGCCAACGGATGGTAAGTGCCCTTGTACTCTCCTGTCAGGTTTTTCAAAGCCGTCGCAATCTTGAAGTGAGAGAAACGGGTGCCCAGTAATAATCAAAAGGGGTCGTCAGCAACAAACGGAGTAGTAGTTGTTTATCTAAGTTTTATAAACTTCCCACTAAGTGGTAGAAAATATACAGAACAGCCTTCGAGCAGTTTCAGTACGACTGTCGTTAAGCCATCTAGAAAGAAAGCAACTCAAACCACGGCGAGAAAAGGATAACAATTACACGGCCGATGTATGGATTGATGCAACATAGCATAACACTCTGAAAGATCGTCGAATATGTCGCCCTTTTATTAACCAAAGTCAATTTCCATTGATCACGATGAAAAAAGGGGTCAAAATAATCTGAATCCTTCCTGTTTAGAAGTTACAACATTGTGCCGTGTGCCCTTTTTATTAAGTGTTTGCAATTTTTACAAACCCATCGACAGAAAAAGAAAACAGCAGACCAGTAGCAATGAAAATCGCGACGGTCAAAGTCTTAGGATTGAAACTCGACAACATAACACGAGAAAGTCATTTTATTCACACAGCGAAGAGAACAATCGAAAAGACTGGGCCTTATAAACAGTAAAGAAGTCGACTAAAGTTGTATGTACATCTAAAAACTGTTGGCTGAGCGATTACATACAACTAACCAAACTACTTGCAGTCCAGACCGTTACTTATCAGAGGCCACAACAAGCTTGAGCCGGAAGTTCCACTTAATCAACAGCCCATCAAAAAGTGCTGAATTGATTATTTTCATCCTGTGATGTAAAAATCACAAATCGCTGACTGACAAGCACTCACCTTGCTTTCCAGTTCTAAGCGCATTTCCTTGGTCAACGTGGGTCCAAAACCGTAGCCTTCAACCGTCCGACCGAGACGTACACGAGTGGAAACCACCATATCAAAACCATCATTCAAATCCTTGAACTTCAAGTTAGCCAAATCCCCAAAGTTGGATGCTGGATGCGAAATCTCCGGACCTTGAACCTGAAACAGAACAGCGAAGGCAAAGGATAAGTGCACGAAATCACAAACGGAAATGCTTTCACAGATTTGGGCTGTACGTAGTGCCTCACTTTGTGATAGTCTTTAATCAATGGATCGAAGAAATCCTTGAACGTTTCGTAAGCATTCAGATCGCACGCACGTGGCAAAATAGCACCAGGATTGTTTGCATCTAAAATCACAAAGAAAGTGAATGCATTCAACAGGAAAATTAGGCAGATGCACATTTAAACGCCATAAATATTGCTGCAAAAGGCAATTGACACTCAGAGAACAAATTCTAGCAAATTGAAATGGAACAGCTACCCCACATCTCGGACGCATAAGTACCCAAAGTCATCGGTAATTTGACGCATGCTGGCATGCTAATTTCACTCAAATCTGAATGAAGATTTTCGAATACGCCAAGCACTTAAGAGGTGATGGCTTCTCAGACCAGCAGAAACAAGGGATAATAACAAAGGGAAGCCGCTCTTTAACGTACACACACTTGCCTAGCAGTATCACAGGGTCCTAATAATTAACGTACGTTGGGAGTATAACTATTGACGTCACCTTTCTGTATCGTAACGCCTTTTCAGCTTTACTAAATATAAACTTGTAGGCTGCATCAAGTGACGAATGATAAATGCGACTCATACATGGTGCCGAAAACTTCCATACACATTTCGGGCTACCAGGTTTGCTAAAACGTGAGCCATTCATGCTTGTGAGTTTAAGTTGCTACAGAATAGCGTCAAGAAACATGAACGGCGCGAAGTAAACAAGATGATGGTAAACAAACACGCAACGCGTAACAAATGACTTACTAAATTATACCATAGCGCACATTATCCCTAAAATGTGATGAACACGCAAAAAAGGCTGATCAATGGTGATCGGTGGCCAACTAGCATACTGGTCAGGATCAGTTGTTCCACAAAACCCGTCTGTAGCGTTTTGCACAGCATTTTGTATTGCATAATTCTCACTGATTTTCGCATTTTTCACCTTCTTCAAATTCACATGTACACTCGTTTAAATCATGTGAGTTGATTCCATTAACAATACAACTGACTTCCAAGGTCGCGAGCCCAATGTTCTTTCTGCGTTCAGTGTCGCGCGCGTACAGATTTTTGGAAGAGTTAACGGCTAACGGAATCCGCATTTATTTCAGCACATTTCCAAACTCATCTGTTGTCGGAATGATCTTCGCTGTGACAGATCACATCGATTGGATACTTCATTCCGTGTGGTGGAACTCTAAACGACGCACCTTCACGAACTACTGTAAGTCAGTTGTTTCCATTTTTTTATCACTTTTTGATTTCGTGTTCACACTTGAATTGTATATAGCGTTTAGATCCACTACACGTCGTACTGTAAGGGTGAGCGACAGCGATGAGACAAGTAACATCACCTCTACAGAATCATCAAAAGCGCACATTGAAAATGTATAAGTAACAAACACCCGCGAAAACAGTGATTTACACGGTCGTAATACCATTATCACATGGTACGGGTCATATACACCAGACCCTCAACAATATGCAAAGTTGGAAATACAAGTAGCAATTAACGGATCGTAAGTAACTAGCACTAGCGCCCCAACAAATAGAGGGGAAATACAAAAAGTGACCGCGAAAAAATCAGAAGGTTCATGAGTAAGCAATTACGAAACAGGACATGTATCACGCAATGTTAACATTTCGTTTACTCTCTACAGTCAGGAATGTAAAACGTTAGAATATATAACATGTGGGTAGCAGTTACACTAGGGACGGTTAACCATTGGGTTTTACATGAAAGGCCTGCTATCAGTTCCAAGGCAGACAAACTGCCAGTCAACTATCTACACGCATATACAGGGCCAAACGGCAAAGCAGTGCCAATCAATACTTGACGTCTGGCCCTGTGCGTGCATAAACTGAGCATTCAGGCAGTTTGCCTGCCTTGGAACTGACAGCAGCCCTTCTTTCACATAAAGCCCAGTGGTCGACTGCCCTAATGTGATTGCTGCTCATATGCCCTATATGTTCTAATGTTTTACTTTACTGACAGAAGAGAGTAAACGAAATGTTAACATCTCGCAATATAAGCCTTCATTCGTTGTTAGTGAACTGACTCAAGAGAACACAGAGTTTCAGATTAAGCAACTGACCTATAAAAACAAATTCATAGCTGGGGAATACTGACGAGGCGTATCAGCCATGTGTCAGCATTAGCTCCAAAAGGTAGGTGGAACAGCGCACTTATCAGAAGGTCGGTGGCAATAAGGGACGGTTACACTTACACTCGAAGGCCTTGTCGCTGGGATTGACGGGCCAACCGGTTGCGATCAATTCAAACGGGCCCTACGTCAATCCGGTTAGCTCACCTTGATCAACAAATGGGTCAGTGACCGAGCATGGCGTGGTTTAATCTGAAGGACGCAGAAGGTACGGCTAGACTAGAGACATTATCGCCAACGACACTGCAACCAAATACAGCAATATACAAGTGGCACACGTTTATGCACAAACCGTCCTACAAACATGAAAAAAGAACGGACCCTAGCGAGGAAAATAAAGGAAACGAATGGATACTGAGTACGCATGCACAAACTAAAACATTGTGTCAAACAAACAATCGAGACATACGTGAAAGTAAAGCTCCACCAGGAACACGGCTTCACTTTCCCGCGTCATAAACTGTACTTACTTCGCAGACAGTTCGGTCAAACAATGGCAACATTCATATCAATAAATCAGATTAACCTTTGTTTCACCTAAGGCCCCCAGCTACCGACTCGGAGTCACGACAGCCCAAGCTTGGGAGAGAAACCCTACCCAGATAACTTTTCTGAAGGTGACTTCATTTCTCCAAGCTAAGCCATTATTAATCCAGTTTGTTTCACATGCCAACTGACCGACACATCGACAGAAATTCTTAGTGTGGAAGACATCTGACTAGCACAACTTAAATCTGCTTACAATCAAAATGACAGAAACCGGACTGGCTGGCTATCGGACAACGATAGACTAGACGTTTTAGGCCAAACATATAGACAAATAAACAAGAGTATAAGACTTAAAAGAATCCAAAGATAAAACCAACCCGTCAGTGAATGGTTCGCCCGCGAAAGTAGACACATGATTACCGTAATACCTCAAAAGCTGCACACTACAATCGTCACGCCGGTACATCTGGCAACTCAACGTTGGTGATTAAGAAAATACTCGTGAACTCACAACAAAGGGTTAGTTGGCACCTCCATCAAATTTGCTTAGATTGCAAAAGTTGTTCCTTAGATTTCTTCCTCAGGCAGTATAAAGGGCTGTGTTCATACTGCTGTGAAAAACCATCCGGTCCTGTCGATTCACTAATTTGATGTAATAAAATTGTCATATAGTTGAAAACGAGTTGGCATCAAGCTGATACTTAGTGTTCGTATAATTTCATCGGTTCGCACAGTGCACATGAAGTCTTCCACATTATTACCAGGTAAAAGGGACAGTAGTCTGACAGTGGTGGTGTTGGATCCGTTGTCGTCTTCCTGACGGACACTGTGTATCAATAACCGCTGAGCATTACGGACGAAAGATGGTATGAAACGAACTTAGGGGTCAAGGAGATGAGAAAGTTTTTTCTGATGCTGACCATTTCTGTGTAGATAATCCATGCCCAAAGCAAATGAGAAAATACAGAAACTGCCACTAATTTGACGTCTTACCAATCGAGACAAAACTTCAACAATTCAGTACTTCAATCTGGAAGCTTTGAATATTCCTGCTTTGAAAAGTACATTTCAGAAAGTGCAGCTTACTGGTTAACGCTGGATTACCTTATTCGTCCAATCTGTTGATTAGTTCTGCTAGTCAGAAATTACAGCTCATAACACTTTTATCTAATCCCAAACAAGTTACTCCATAGAAGGTCCGCTGAGTGCCATAAGTCACAAAGTTCACGGGTTCACTGCAAGTTAACAAGTAAGCAGCAGTGTGAACCACTGCCGTCGACTGAACAGCAGTAGAATGCTAAGTATATGAGCATTTCTACACTGGTGGAGGATGCCACCTGACACGAGCGATCGAACGCAGATATCGGTGGTCAAATATGTGAAAACGGTTCATGTCTTGTACCTTGAGTGGCCATGTTTTGCTGCCGTAAAGTAACACAGCTCTCACTGACGCCTTATATACGCGACCTTTAAGTATCAGAGATACCTCCGTCGTCAGAGGTACCGCAGATTAGCGAATACCACCCTAACCTCAGAAATACGCGGTTCTATTTCATTCCGTACAACTCCACCACCGCTAATACAGCTTCCTAAGCACACAAACCGGTCACCAAACTTGTTTCACTTCATTATCCTACACCATGTTTACGAAATCAAAGCAATCCTGTAGACAATGCACTTTGAGACTACAAAGCGTATTTCGAAGTACTAAGCAAAACGCGGAATGGTGTCAAACATTGTTTATGCTGCTTAGAAATCGTCAAACAGCGACACCTTGTCATCAGTATAATCAAGATCAGTCAATCTTCTACAAGGTAGAAAGCTCACACCGGCATCTTGTGAGTGCCACAGACAGTATTCCATTATTTCGTCCATGACAAACTTAAACAAAAACGGTGAAAGTGGAGAGCCTTGACGTACGCCGTTCCTGGCGCTGAAATTATCAGACAGTTCACTGTAAACCCTAACCTGAGCTGAAATACGGGAATAAAGCACCGACGGTATGTTCAAATACTCGGTCGGCACATCCCTGTGTTTAAGCTACTCTATAAGTGCACATCGATCCATCGAATCAAACGCACTTTTATGGTCGAAAAATACGGCAACTGTTGGTCAGTAGTACGCATGACGCTTTTCCTGTATTTGGTAATGGGTGAAAGACTGACCGGTAAATTCTCGCCCAAGAAGAAATCCTGCCTGTTCTTCCATTACGTCGGTCTCCCAAGCTGCAGTCAGTCAACAAAGTACAGTGGATGCCACAACACAGTCGTTACGCAAAACACACTCTTCAGTGGTAAAACCATTCATAATGAAAAAAATAGCTCTCCTCTGACCAATGTGCTTATCAGATCTAACTCCCACCGAAAATTTCAGGTATTAACATGGTGGCAAGGTAAAAGAACGAGTTCCCACCAATTTCAGCGATTCCGTGGAGGCCTTAAAATGGCTGGGCCCAGTACAATAATGGAGAAATTGAAAATACGGCAATGGATGAAGTAAGCAAAGCACTTGATGACAACATACGCTAGTGACGCTAACAGGTCGGTTTTCATGGTCGCGGTATCAGCACATTTCCGTGAGACGTGCCCAGTGCGCCCGTCCACTGCTTCACTTACTAAGGAAGAGTCAGATCGCAACTCATTAAAATCAACAACATACTACACGCCGTTAACACACCTGTTAATCCGGACAAAATTTTACCAACGATTAACAATCGTTAGGGTATTAAAGACTGAACATACGGCAACAACACTACACTGTTACCTGTGGTGCACCAAGGCAGAAACAAAGGGAAGCACTGAACGCAAGCACCAGATCGGGTGATTCAATCAAACTCAACACTTAGTAGGTGTGGGCGCTTTCGATACAAGTTAATTGTAGAAGAATAACTGCATGGGATTTTGAGACACTATACGTGCAGTGCACTTCTGTGAACTGATGTTCGCGGCGAAAACGATGCTAATATGTATAACGCCCTGGTTAAGTACACATAAATAACTTAAGCACGCTACTTTACACGTACTCGTACACAATTTTCTCATACTTATATCGACTTTTAAAGGACGTCTTCCGGTTTCTGTTCTTTGTCCCTTCATAAGGGAGCTACACGAGAATACCGAACGTTCAAAACGGGAAATGCTGAAAGCGTTGAGGCCATCGATACAAGAATGCGAACGTCATGATTACACATTGGCCTGCGACATTTGCCACCAACTCTCCGTTTGGGACTGATAGGTTAATGCTAAGTAGGGTGTATCCAAATAATTAAACAGCTTATTTCCGGTGAGATCTACTATTTTTCTAAACCGTTTCACACTGGTGGGTTGCTTGAGTTCTACCTGCAAGAATTTCGCCAAGACAGCTTCGCTATGCTAACTACTCCAAGAAAACTTATTAAAATACCTCATGTAGTAACATTTGATTAACTTCTATCGAAATCGTGACCAGACTTAACATAAAATTATTTTTTTTCGCCACTCCAATTCTCATCCTCTCTGTATACGAGTTGTCCTACAGCTGACAACCATCAGTTGCTCAGCTTGTTTGGACAAGAAAAAAACCTTAAAACGTGCACAAATAAAACGCTGCGAGCTTACTGTTGTTGACGCATTGAGCCAAGGTTCCACCAAAACTGGTCCTCTTGCTTACGTACTGTTCGACAATTTTTTCCGTGAGGTATTTTTTTGTCAATGAATTGTTTTTTTCGTCATTTTTGATTTTTTCTTGGAGGAGTTTCAACGACTCGACCTGCATGGCGGGCCGACGACTTAGCGAGGAATGACAAACTGAAACGACGCGCAGGTTATTGACGCTTTTAAATGCACTCATTTTGAAGAAGTTAAACAATCTTGATATTTTTTTAGAGATTTTCACTAGGTTCTACACCAGCGGGAGGTCGAAATACCAGGTAACCCGGGCTCATTAGATTGTTCACTGTGACGCGGGAAATACGAAATGGATCGCCTCTACGTTTTCTTTGTTTTTCCTGCGCCGTTTCAGCTACAACCCTTCTATCTTACGACCATGGATGCTTATGATTCCGGTGACTGTTGGTCAATGTTTTCGCCGGCTGCAGACTTCACTGACGGCTGCCAGTATGCTGTATCATTTTTTGCCGAAACTGAAGAATATCTTTATAACCTATCCTGAACGGTTCCAATACAAGTTTACTCTGGTTTCTGCCGTGATCTTCTTAACAACGTTGATTACAGGTTAAGTGTGAACGCATAAAGCATACTTGGGCGTTGATAATAGCTTAAGTCAGCTGGACGGAGCAACTACTAGCGTGAATACATGCGACATACTTAAGCGTTGATCATAGTTTAAGTCAGCTGGACGGATTTCGGCGATTCCAGCGATTTGTTCGCGGGTTCGAGGTTGAAGGCCCAAGTCACCCGGATCCAGTCAGTTTGTCCGTTTCGATGTCAGCGGTGTTCTGTTGACCTAAAAGGCAGTCATTGAAAACAGGGTGTAACACCGCTCTTGGGGGCTACAGGGAATAGCGAGAACAGAGTGAAATAATAATCTAGTGAAGCATAATAAAATACTAATCTAAAAACTTCTTAAGTAAGTGAGAATCTAATAACGCTTTGAAGCGGTCCCTAGCAGAAAAACTAACAACCTCTAATGGGAGGTCGTCCCAGTGGTTGATAACCCTATAAGAGAAGAACTGTTGCCTAAGGAAGGTCCGGGGTCGAAGCTTATACAGCTTCTTGTCGTGACCTCTTTGACTGTTATCAATTGCTGTGGTAAAGAACTAGTGCACGAGTCCTGTGCTGAAGAAGAAGTGCGTGAGGATTAAGTCGCCGCGGAGTCTTCGAAATTCAAGTGGATAAAGATCAAGAATTTCAAAACGAGACACATAAGAGAAATGCCGCAAGCCAGTGACCATTTTGGTGGCTACTCGCTGGACACGCTCGATGGCGAGTATGTCCTTCTTCAAGCCGGTGTATACGACTTGATTTGCGTACTCAAGCAATGGTCTTATATAGACTCCGTAGAGCGATTGGAAAGCATGCTTGTCTATTGGGGATTTTGTTTTCGCCAAATGATTTCCTGTATGTGGGACTGTAACTGCTGTTTGTTTTATCCAGATATGGAATAAGAATGCTCCTCAACGAAGGACCAAAGGTTTTCTATACTCTGTACGTGAATCACGCTGTTCTCAGGATCCACGAAACTTTCTGAATGATTGATCGTCCACTGCTCGTAATGAGTTATTTCATCCAGAGCTGTGTAAACTCTATATTTGTCTGCGATTATTATGTTATTCATCACGCTAATAGTTGCTCCGTCCAGTTGACTTAAGCTATTATCAACGCCCAAGTATGCTTTATGCGTTCACACTTAACCTGTAACCAACGTTGTTAAGAAGATCACGGCAGAAACCAGAATAAACTTGTATTGGAACCGTTCAGGATAGGTTATAAAGATATTCTTCAGTTTCGGCAAAAAATGATACAGCATACTGGCAGCCGTCAGTGAAGTCTGCAGCCGGCGAAAACATTGACCAACAGTCACCGGAATCATAAGCATCCATGGTCCTAAGATAGAAGGGTTGTAGCTGAAATGGTAGAAGTGGGAATCAATGTTTTCGTCGGAAAATAACGAGCATCAAAGTTGGTCATTATCCGTCGGACATGTGAGCATTGACTGGCGTACACATGGAAAGCTAAATTAAAGCATAGTCAATAAGCAATAAACAAAAGAATACGCACGTTTTGAACGATAAAGTAGGACATGTTTCCCATGTTTACACCACACCGTAGGTAGAAACAACCACGTGATAATGTGGACTGTTTTCTACCAGAAATACTATTAGGGAAACAGGCTGAATATATAATTCAGATGTGTAACTAACAAACAACCGTGGCGACATAACTTTCATTAGGAATAACTTTGTTATTTTATGTACAATGGAATGTGAACACAATGTGGTCGAAAACTACAAATTCTATCATATCTGCAAAACCACACGAAAATGAGCGTTTCTGCGAATTGAAAAGATGTATTCCACCACGAAAGTTCCGATGAAGCATTTTTTGAACGTCAAATCGACTAGGAAAGCCAAAATTAGGCTTTTATCGATAAAATGGCGACACGTTTTTTAAACAAAGTTGCGAATATAGACAATTTTTAGGTGTAGCTGATTTTTCTAATTGCAACACCACCATTGAACTCAATGAAATCTATATATTTTTCCCATAATATGCATTTTAATATTTCATGAAAAATTTGAAAAATCTCTTTTCGCGCCTGAATGACCGTTTCCAACTTCTTTTGGACTTGCAGCGCCATACCGGCAAACTACACATTTGCTCACACGTTCTCTCAAATCCTCGATATTATTCACTATAAACACAACTGCCTTCGTCTAGTCAAACACGGAGGCCAATTACATTGAGCAGGAAAAACCGACGGCTTACTGCTTATCACGTTACCCACGCAATTATGTTACAGTTGTAGCGTCTTGTACAGCATTTTGTGTTACATAATTCTCATTGTTTTTCTCATTTGTTGACCTGCATTGATCGTTTCACACAATGGCCGCAAGCAATGCCCATACGCAACATCCCAGCTGAGAATATCGCACGGACGTTTGTGGAAACTTGGGTATCTTCCTTCGGCGTACCTGCCTCTATCACTACTGACCGCGGTTCCCAGTTCACATCCACGCTGTTTCGCGACCTGCAGCACTTACTCGGCTGTGAACACTTCCGAACAACCGCCTATCACCCAGCATCAAACGGCCTAGTGGGACGTTTCCATCGTCAACTTGAAGCCACGATCCTTGCTACACACTTGGCTCCAACTGGTCGGAAAACTTACCACTCATTTTGCTTGGCATCCGTAACACCGTCAAAGAAGACATCGGCTGCACCCCGGCTGAACTCGTCTATGGCACCACCTTGCGGTTGTCAGGTGAAATGTTTACGGATACTAGAACCACTGGCAAGATAGATCCAACATCATACGCCACACGTCTGAAACTACAAATGAACAAGTTAAAGCCAACCCCGACGAGGACCACCCCGAGGCAAACTCAAGTACACGAAGACCTGCGTACTTGCCCCTTCGTGTTTATTAGAGCTGACGCCCAAAAGAAGTTCCCACAGACACCCTATGACGGCCCGTTTAGAGTGCTTGAACGCAAAGATAAGTATTTCGTCATCAACCGCAACGGCACTCGCGATTCAGTGAGCATCGATCGCTTAAAAGTGGCTTATGTGGATTCTTCAGACTTGCCTCCTACTCCTCTGGCTGTGACTACCTCTTCATCCCATCCATCTCTTCCAAACCAATCCATTCCACAACCCCCACAAAAACCTCCAGACCCCACTACTCCTGCTGAAGACGTGCAATTCCTTCATCCCCTTCCACCAAAGACACGTTCCGGACGACCGCACAAACCACCTGTTCGTTTTGCAGACTACACAGACTAATGTCATTCATCTTTTCGAGCGTTTTCATACCCTAACTAACGCTCTAGGGGGGGAGTTCTGTAGCGTCTTGTACAGCATTCTGTACTACATAATTCTCATTGTTTTTCGCATTTTTCACCTTCTTCAAATTCACATGTACACTCGTTTAAATCATACGAGTTGATTAATTGAACAATACAAAAAAATTGGTTTCCAAGGTCGCGAGCCCTGTGTTTTCTCTCGGCGTTCAGTTTCGCGTGCGCTCAGATTTTTGGAAGAGTGAACGGCTAACGGAATCCACATCCATTTCAGCGCATTTCCAAATTCATCGGTCGTCGGAATTATCTTCATTGTGACCTCTAAATTTATCTGGGTGCTATACGACGGGTCGTATCTACTGGATATTTCATTCAGTGTGGTGGAACGCTAAACGACGCACCTTCACGAACTACTGTGAGTCAGTTGTTTCCAATTTTTATCACTTTTTGATTTCGTGTCCACACTTGAACTGTATATAACGTTTAGATCCACTACACAGTCATCGAGGCTACTACCCCCTGCAAATGGCCCGATAACCCAAGGGTTCCCTATCCAAAATGAGTAGCAAACAGGTAGACCCTAACTGAGCTATCCTCTCAATCATGCAAGTATAGATTTACCAGGACGCATCGGAAGAGGGGCAAGACGCCTGCAAAGACAATCTTTCAAATGTTAGGAAGATATTGACTAATTCTTGGGGTCAACTCCACACGTGTTTATTGACTAGATGAACACAATATGAGCGCGCTCAGTTTCACAGGCCGAAAATTCAGGGTCACAGCTTTAGGGCAGGCAGTATTTTCAGCCGGATTCTCCTAAGAAAATTTGCAAGCAAAATGCACAGAACTTTTGGTCAGCTCCATACCCTATGATTTGTACGAAGGTAGCAGAAGAAATATGAAGGCAAAGCGCGTGAAGCGCAGGAGAAAAGCGCACAAGAAACGAGTGGGTTCGCTTGAAAGGTCTTGCAGAGGATCTCCCTTAGTCGTATCACAACTGCCCTTGTACACATACAGACGTTGTTAACAAGTAGATCGCTCCGCAGACAATTAATAAACTCGTTCATACCATCGTTTTTCTTGTAGTTACATGGAATCCCTTGTATCATGCAGGCATCCATTAATCAACGAATTTCCGATAACCGTTCCACCTGAAGGAAAACACAGAATGGTCAGAAGTGCCTGTCACACACCGTCTGCCCCTGTATATGAGTAAAATTGTATGGGAAGCTCGCCATTTCTTCTGCGCTTTCCCGTTTTCATTCCGGAGTCACCCACTAGTGAGATAATCTTAAGAAATATCTGCATCGGCCACCTGTGTTTGATGAATAAGCTAGTGGAACTTAGGAAGCTGGCATGAGGTAGACATTCCCACATTACTCCACTCACCGAAACGTGGTTGGCGCCTGAAACCAATGATAATGTGATCACTATCTCCTGATGCTTACTTTTCCGCGCTGGCCCTCGGTGAGGACGCTTAGAGGGTGTGACCGTTCACTTTCGCTTACAAATCCCTTCATCTTTTACACACAGTACTGACATATCTGCTATGCGCCATTTTTTTCTGGTTGCACGTCAGACTCCGTGGCAATGATTCGTTGCTACTAGGCGTTACGTATCATTCGCCCTCGGTCATTTGTTCGGATGAGGACACACTTTTATCTAACCTGGACACTTTTACTTCATTTGAGCACTTCTCGCAGCTACACGCCTTGGGTGACTTTGAAGCCTTGAGGGCTGCTTGGACTAGTTCATGACAAGGTTCCTAGAGAGAGGTTGATGTGGAACTTGATAGTACTCCTGAGAGCTTGAACTCAGCTTGTCTTCACACCCACAAGATAACATCCTGGACGAATGACCTATTTGTTTGTCCTCATAATCACCAACGAGCGTCGTTACGTAGGTCAGGTGACGACTTCCTCTCCCCTTGGGTGCCGTGATACTCCACTCATAGCCTTTAACTTTCTTTGCAATTAGCTAAGGAAACACAACCGGAAACAACTGATCAGCAACTCCAACCAGACCGTTTTTGATGACCTGAGAAACAAGCACAGTACGATTTCCATAGAATCAGGTTCAGCGGACTGGGAATTCTAACTGATCAAAGACTTGATTCACAAAGCAGATAGATCGTACCTACCCAGCACATTCATCAAGTACTCTTCACACGCGACCTCACCACATGGTATTCGTCGCCTTCCCGAACCCTCGTGCTCAACCCTTTGCGATATAGCGGCATTCCGGTAAATCTTGGGACATTGCGGCGTCTATCAAAGTTCCTAGGCAACGCAAATCAGAAATCCACCGTTCTCACTCAGTAGATCAATCTGAAGCGCCAAGGCGAGCACAAAAAACGAAAACGTTTCATAAAGCACACACATCTTTCGCGCAAAAACCTTTCCTCAGCCTTGTTTTCGCGTCAAACAAACGTCAAGCAAACGAGGTCCCTGAGGTATTCAGGGATGTTTACGCCACCGGCCGTAATACAGACATCATCTGCTTCCAGCCTATCGCCACAAACTTTTCAGCAACTTTTTCTATCATCGGAATTTTTGGTGGGCGATGTACAACCTTTACTTTTGAAATCTAACCCATTTAGTTCGAAGGGTCCGCACCTGATTAACCCGAGAATACTGAAGGAAGCGTTCTGTGATCTCTCAAAACCATCTTGAGTTCCTTAAGCTGATTCTCTCTGATGGTACCGTTTCAGTTAGGTGCAAAGAGGCTAACGTAGGTTATATTTATAGATCGAGCAATTAGCATTCACTGAACAGCTGCCGACCGATTAGTCTGAAAGGTATTCCGTGCAAGATACTACAACGTCTGGTCGAGCGTATGGTTCTATAGAACCTTCTCGCCAACAAACTGGTTTCTGTAGCCTAGCAGGGGTTTCTACCAAATCGGTCATTTGTGACCAACATGTTCCTTTTTATGAACAGTCTAACTGGGGCCAAGGGTCACGGTCTTACTTCCAGCGCTGAGGCGTTCGACGGAGTGCCTCACAGTCCACTTCAACACGAACTAAAGACGTGGAGTTCAGACTGAGGTTATTCTCTAGATAGCCCCGTCTCCCAAAATTCAAACTTTTAGGGTTGAAGTAAGCTCTGTTGAGTCGCTCGGTAACGAATCAAGTTCACAAGGACTTACGCTTAACCTGGTGACCCTGTGAATACCCTCAAAAATATCCAGCGGAACGAAAGGTTGTTTAGCTTTGATACGGTTATTGTGAAGTCGCTCGTAGGAACTGCATTTCACGCGGCACTAGTCGAATGAGCATATAAGAAAATTAATTTTCTCACCTTGAATGCCAGGCATTCTCAAAAACTGAAGAGGGTGTGTGCCCGTACGACAAAATGGACCACTGGAAACCGCCCAACCAAATGGTCATCGGTTGGGTCGGAGCAAAATAACCGTTCGCGTATCAGGAAATAATAAGGATTGCAACTCACCCATGAAAAAATTAGAAGAGAAATGTTTAGTTTCGCATTCGAAACTTTAAGGGCCTGGATTTAGTGGAAGTAAGGAAAATGGTAACAGTAACTGAGACAAGAATAAAGACGATCATTACAGTTTATTTGAGGAGGATAATAAAACTTGAAGTCACCTTTCAACAATAATTAAACCGAGCACAGCAATCTTAAAACGGGACCAACAGACTTTAAAAAAGTCAACAAGCTCCGCCCTCTTTCTTTCCGTATCCACCTCAGCGGACGTGCCTCAACGCTCTTACTTCGGGCCACTACTATTTATAATTTATATCGCTAACATTCCGGAAGTAGCCTACATTAACTTCTTGCTGTGTGCGGATGACCTTAACATTTGAAACTCTCTTTATACCACCATTTTGCAAGCTGTTCTCGAGGCGGTAAAGCAGCGGTCACGGGAGCGATCTATCCCCATCAATGACGACAGTTGCGTACATATATTTCCTGGTGGAGAATTTCAGAACGTGGTCACTACACAGAAAGCCCGAAAAGCTGTAATGATGAACCTCAAGACAGATCAGGGAATCTGGCTATCGCCTAACCTTCCTTTCTCCTATCATAATAGAAATATGGTTAAGAAGGGCTGTGGTGTATTGAATTGGGTAGAATGGACATTCCCCCTTGTAGACCTGAAGATTCCCAAACCCTGCATGGGAATTATATCTGACAGTTAGTTGAATATGCTAACTCTGTGTTATTTACTGGCCTTAAAAAAGGCATAAACACGGTGGCACGTGTTCAGCGAGCCGCTACAAAGGCATTATTCGTCCTTCGAAACTTTATCCACGAGTCTTGGCTGAAGCTTCTTGTTTTTTACCCACTGGAGTACTTCGGGGCGACCCATTCTTCACTTACTTCATTTCCTCTGTAGGCTTTGCAGAAATTTTCTTTAATTTTCCAAATCATGAAGGTCAGTGAATTTACGAGAGAAAGTTATACAAGTTAAGGGCCTCGCTAATCGTTGAGTAGAACTCGAATAAAGTGGTGTCCCACTGTAGTATACTACCACCAGTTGTTGTCGTTGTTACCTCTGTGCTAACATTTAAGATCTTGTTAGTCTTATATTTACTTAAAAGGAATTATCACTAAGACTGCTTACTGTGTCTCAGGAATTCTACCTTTGACGGCAATGCAATCTATAAGAGCGGCGATACACCGGTCTTTTATTATCGCTGTTCAAAAAAACTGACGCCTGCATGACATCAAATGAAAACCTAATTGACCCGGTAAACATGGGCTACCAGTCTTGGACCCGCGTATCACTGAACTACTGAATTTCCAACAGGGGTTGACGTCCTGAAAGGCAGTCACTGAAAACTTATTTTAAAACCCTCATGTTCACTGTTCATTGGCAGATGACAAAAGACACTGGCTGCGTGAGACTCTTCATTGAGCATCTGGGCATACAAACAGTCAAGGCTTTACGTGTCCTTCTCATTCAGCATGCCACCATATGCGTATATAATACGACATCGGTTTGAATTTTGTCGCATGTCTATCAATTCATTTTTATCGTGGATCCAATGTCGGCCGTCACTTTCGTCTGGTGGAAATTGACGGTTGAGTTTACTGAGCTATTTTATTTCCATCTGAGTTTGAATTGTGGTTCTATGGTGAACTGTTTTTCAACACGTTTTGATTAAAAACCGTGACCTAGTATTTTGTTCCAACAATTGACTTTTAAATTTTTTTTACCTAGAAACCATTCATGCTAAAAAGCCTATTCGTCCATTTATGTATCCGTTCAAACTGCTCCAGTAAAGTTGTTCGCAGGATGGAGTGCGACTGTTGCCATGGGTAGGTTCATGCCAACTTTGCCGGGCCTGCAGGAGAATAGTACCAGGCAGTGCGGAAGAACAGCCTTGAATTCATCTGTATGTTTTTTTGAGCATACCTCCCGTTTTGTGTTCCAAGAATGCACTCAAGTCCAGCACTCTGCAAAAACTTGTGGTTGACGCTGACATACTAATCACAAATCGCTGGCACCACAATTTGTACAACTCGGCATGTCTTCGCATAAGACATAAACTTCTGCAGTCATCTAGTAGCGAGGAACGCTGATCAATGTCAGTGAATTCCGTGGCACAAGCCCACCGTTTGAGACTACTGAGGAGCTCATAAGGCTGTAGGAACAGTCGCGAAGGTGGCGGCTGATCTTAAGGGTAGTAGTGAATGAGGCACAAGGTTGATAATATGGGGAACCCGCTCGTTACTAAGTGACCACTTGATGTTGGTCGAGCAAATGCTTCCCGGAGGGACACCCAACATCAGCAGTTATAGTACCCGTGTTAACTGGCTGAGGGCCAAAAAATCCAAGCCTTAAAAGGTGCAGAGGTAACTCTTTCCTAGACATTCAGGCCGGAATTAGTTATCTTAGGGACAGGTGAGCCAAAATTTTAGTCTCATAACTTCAAATATTTGTCCCAAGATGGATCCGTCTGAGAACGGAAGTTCAGAGCTTTACTGTGTCAGGCAAAGTCCAGTTAAGCTCCCGAGACAATTACGTCGTCTACGGAGGTTTCTGACATACGGTACCTTGAATGTACTAGCAGTGACCACCTGGGAAGCAGCTCAGAAACTCGGTTGTTAGAAGTGTCCGATTATGGGGCCGTTGCACCATACAAGCATTGTGAAGCCCCCACGGTGTGCAAGCTCGTCCATTTTGTTTTTGAACAGACAGTCGAACTGTTGGCACCTGGTACACCTATGTTACAGTCTAATCGGGAGTTCCCAAAAAGACGTAACAAACCTCACAATATACGCACTCCTCGGATGCGGAAAACGAAAGAATGGCTTCTGGGTCAGCCACCGTGTGAGCTAACCACATTGCTGATCTCCATTCAATGTCAGATAGGTACTAGCACAAGGAAAACAGAAACAGCCAAATAAATCACGTTGCATCATCAGAGCTCTGGTAAACAGCGCCATCACCGAACACCATACAAGTGGACAAATACCCCCAGTGCAGTCCACAACCTGGTAAAGACATCCAAACTGCAGCTCAAAAACGTGGTGGCACCAAACGATGTGAAGTGTGGCGCTCAACTTTCCTTGCAAAAGTTTAGCCACAATTACGTCATCAGCCCCGCAACATTTATGTGGAGGCTGTCACCGTGACGCGGAATAAGGTGCGGAATTTGAACCAATGGGCAAGGCTTCAAAAGAACAGTTGACACAAGGAGCTCCACAAAGCCTTCCCCTCGCCGATTACTTTCTTCCATACCTCTACTGGAGGCATGCTTCTAGTCTTCAGCCTTCTAAAGTTTCCCTTCTGGGGTCACCTAATAGTGAGATGGTCCTGAGTTGTATTTACACCGACGGTTTTGATCCGATGAATAAACCTCCTTAAACAAAACATATAGCATACGACAAGCATCCTCACTTTATGGCCTTCACGGAAACATAGCTGATACCAGAGATCAGTGACAGCTAAATCCGTGTCCCTGTTTATCGTGCCGATTGCAAAAGAGGATGCTTCTACGTTAAGCCTAAGATACCCCTTCTTTTGCCCACAACGGCAGTATTCCCTCCCCCATGGGCAAGGTTGTACGGTTAGAAGGAAAGCTCTATAGGTACGATTCGTCCTTAATGGGAGTTGCCTGCCAATTAATTCCGAGCTCGCCCCTGGGCGATGAGGTCCTTCTGTCTCACTGAAACGACTCTTTTCCTAATCAACAGTTGCGCGGCTAGTTCGAAATTTTATTGAAATTTTTGCGCTGTCATGGTTTTGTCTTTGCTGATGTTTAGTGCTCTGAGCATCAAAATTCGTCGGTTTTCGTCGCCGTTTAACGCATCCATTTTGTCCGTTATTATTTGAGCACATATCTAATCATTTTTACTGCTTCCTCGCTTTGTGTTTTGCCCCTGTAACTTAGCGCTTTTATTACGTTAGCACTTTCCCCTTATCCTCACAAACCATAACGCAGTGACACCTAAGAGATCCGCTAACATTGCTGGATCGGAGGTATCCAGTGTTTGTTGCCGACTGGGCTGCTGCATGTCTATTCAAAAAGGCCAAGCGTGCACATAATGGTACCACTTCAAGTGTACCGACTTTAAGGAGGACGATGAAGCAATTTATTCCATTTATGAACTAGAATAAGGCAATGAGATGACGTTAATCATATGATGTTCTCCGGGGTAACATTTCGTACATTCTGATCACACATGGACGTAACTAATTTTAATCACTAAGCTAAGATTCTATAGAACGGAACTAATGGCTCAGGAGATTAGACAGGCAGACACAAAAATGAATATTAAACAGATGGGGATCCTGACTACCAGGGCAGTCGCAACGTCAACACAAATTGCTTTTGAACACACAGGGGGGAGAGCATGACTTCTGATAGCAAAAGCCTCAGCAAACTGGAAGATACGTTTTCGGTGACTTAGAAAAATCACAGAGAACGCGTCACAGACCCTGACTCTGTGTCCTGTTTGGATTGTGTTTCGCTGTTGACGATGCTGGGTGCTGTCCGTCGGTCTCTGTTCACGCGTCTAGCGTTTCTAGTTGTGTTTCCAGCCACTTGGGAACATGCTCCTTAATACGAGAAGCTAGCTATTGGTTTGTCCTCCCTATGCAGCTCATACTACAACTACATAAATATTTGTATTACCAATGGGATGTGACAGACGTAGGGCGTTTTTTCATAGCCGAAGAGACTGGTAAGGCCTTGGTTCGCTGTAGTAAACATAGTTTTACAGCGTTATAATATCTGGATACCGCAGCTGTTAGACTCCTCTTTGTCATTGTTGACCAACCGTCCCCTAGGATGTACGAAATGTCACTCCGAGGATCATTACATGATTTACGTCTTTTCATTGCCATATTCAAATTCATAAAGGAAACAAATTGCTCAAAATTCCTCCAAAGAAGATTCCTGAAAGAGAAAGCTAGTAAGCTCGATAGCTTTCTTCGTCTTAGATGCAAGTTGACGACTGAACGTCTGCGTGTTCAGTATTATTAAACATGCCTGTCTAATTGCCAGTTTCCACGGGAATTTAACGAAGAAATTCAGATCGTGTAAGCTGCAGGCTAATATTTTAAATCTCAAACGAATAACTATATCCCACGTTGAACATTGTCAACAAAAGCTGGGGACGCTGGAAGAGATTCTTGGAAAATTGTGGCCTGTCGTTAATGATCTACCGATTGTTTGTCAAATCAAATATATGGATTTTTGCAACACTGTTCTACAACGTAAGAAAGCGAACGAGTCCAGTCTCAAACACGGCTCCATTTCCTATAAAATTGAGTAGATATGGGTGTACGATCTTCCAGGAAGACGTTGAGCAACGCGTAGCAATAAACCAACGATCCCAAATAGTCAAAACCAGTTGAGCCACGATGCCACGGTACTATTGAACAAATGATCAATGCTGATAAATAGACAACCTCAACAGTTTTGATCGACGGATCGTTTCCGGGAGATAATCACGATCAGATGCCACATAGGCTAAAAATGAACTATAAGCACATAATATGACATTCATACCCAACAGAGTTCTTTCGAGCAGTCAACAGGTTCAAAAACAACAGGGATGAGTCGAGCTCCAAAAAGTGCTGCACGCACCACTCAAGCAAAGTACAGACGGCGACAAGTGGCTATTCGCACAACTGTCAACTGACGTGATAAAACAAAAAGATATAGGTCAAGTTCAATTGACGGCCAGAAACAAGGGCGGTAGAATATCCAGGGATAAGCGTTTTGGGGGAATTGAGTTGGGTCGGATTTTCACATGACTGAACTTCGAACTTCGATGCACCGACCCACGAAATCCGAATAGTACGAAAATATGTCCGAAGAAGGACGGTTCTGCTTAGCTCTTATTCAAAGCCTGACTATCTACTAGGTCAACAAACCTCAAACGCAAGATACATCCGGCTTACAACGTGACACCAACCCCAAGGAACTACGATTCAGTGAAAGCCGTTCCCCATGACACACTATTTGAGCTCCTCTAGGATCCGACATTGAACAGTACGTTTAGGCACAAGCCGTTCTCCATGACTCACACTTTGCACTCATAATGAGGACTAGGTGCCGATTGCACTCATTCTGGTCTACGTCACTCTGTCCTCCAGGAGACACAGATGTCTGATATATCGCCTTACTTCACCGGACTTCGTCTTCACTACTGCAGTTCGCACTTAACCGTCTCCGTCGGCACCACAACTAACTATCACACCTATAGGCCATGCGTTCCTTGGTAAGGGTTCTAAAGTTAGCAATACGACATCTCTCGACCGTAGTTGCGTTTTCAACGTATCTACCCCTGCCGTGTTTGCTGCGTAGGATAATGCTGTTTCGTCCAACGACTCCAAAAGAATCCGGCCAGATAGTTGGCCTGCTTCCATCTTTGTTTGAACAGCTGCAACGTCGTCTTATCGGGGCAAATTCCGCGATTACCTCGCAGATGCAAAATATCATTGGGCAACAATGCCAGCCCGTCTCGAATATCCGACTTAACGGGCACCAACGGTCTATCATTCAGCATTCTCTCCACCTCGACAAGGAGAGTACACAGAGTCTCGTCTTCGGGGGTTTGTTCAACACAACTCGACCCGAGTATGTGCCGTATCGATCGTATAAGTCGCTCCCACACACCTCCCCGATGATTGGCACAAGGCGGATTATAATGTCATTGGATGTGCTTCTCTGGTAATTTACTGTTGATAGATTAATGATCCAAGTTACTGGTTCATCGTTTGAGCTCTTTATCCGCAGCTGTGAAGTTAGATCCGATGTCGGAATAAACGTTGGTAGGACAACCTCTTCTCCCAATGAAACGCATCCAGTCCATAAGAAATGAATCCGTACTCATGGAATGTGCCACCCCGAGTTGGACGGCTCTTGATTGAAGGCAGGTTAAAGCACAACCATACCTCTTCTCCCTGCCCTTACCCTTCTTCACACTGATTGGGCCAAAATAGTCCAGACCAACGTTAACAAATGGGTGCCAACCCGGTTCTATTCGTACGGGCGGCAAAGGAGCCATCATTTTTTGCCTATGGTGGCGCTCAGGCGCCGACAATAGAAGCAAGCTCCGATGACACGTTTGACAGTGGATGCACCCTGAATGATTCAAAATCGTCGCCTGATTAACGAAAAGACGTGTGGCGCACCGCAATATCCATCGAGCATGTGATAGTGGTTGACTATCATGTCTGTCACATGATAACGCATGGGAAGAGTTACTGGGCATTTCAGCTGAAGCTCCGCATTAGCCAGCATCAACCGTCTGCCCACCCGCATTATCCCATCAACCAGGGTGGAGTTTAACTTATGAAGCGGGCTTCCGTTTGACAACGCAGTTGTTTGTCCAGACTTCTGCAACTTCATCAATAGAGATAATTCAATTGGAAAGCTACCTCTCTGAACCAAACGGATGATATCTTTCTCAGCTGACTGAGTTTCGCCCAACTTCAGGTGATCTCGATTAAAGATACCATCATTCTTTTGATGCCTTGTAAAAAGCCAATATGGCTTAAATCTGCGCAACCAGGCTGTGGTATTTAGGAGCCTAGGCCAACTCGAGAGACCGAGCATCCAAGACACAGAGCTCTCATCCACTACGATCACGTTAATCTGCGCCGACGGCTGTTTCATCTCTACCCCCATGGGTTCACCGACGGCAGCGAACGTTTCAGGTCAAGCCGTAGCCGGCTGTTCCAGAAATACGCGACCTGACAATCAGGTTTCTATATCTGCGTGGTTGTGCATTCCACGAGGGGCGCTGTCTGCTGAATTGTATTCCGACCTCACGTTTCGCCACTGATCGGGGGATATCAAATTGTGTATAATAGTTTTTCGATTTTCACCGAACGTACTAAACCTGGCAGCCATATCTATCAGACTAGTTTCATCACGACAGATGCCATTCATCGAGACAACCTCTGGTGGCTTTCTTTGGAGCAGGCCGCTAAAGACCCAACCAAGTAATGATCTAACTGCGTAGGGTTCTCCGCGCTTTCCATGTTTCTGGTTCATGACCCAGTGATCCCCAGGCACATCACAATCAACGAGGATGGTTACTTTTGCACCGTGAATCTCATCGAACGGAAGATCCTTCAGGTGTGACCACCTTTGAGCTTCCTCTTTTATCGACTCCACAGGTCGTATGAGTAGATCTGTTACTGAATAAGCATCGTTTATGTCAACATTCTCTTGCCCATCCAGGGAAATAATCCTCAGCCGGACGTTCTTGCAACGGGTGGTGGTTAACCAATTCACAGTTGTGACTGACAGAGTGGACCGAGCGCCGGAGACGCCGATACGCTCGAGTAGTTCCTCTTTCACTAGAGTGGTAACTGGACCGCGGTCTAAGAATGCATATGTTGGCACTGAACCATTTATCGAGTCAAGTTTTGCCGGAACTCAACCTGATCTTGTGCGCCCCTCAACGGTACCAGCCATATTGCAGGTACCCTTATGTTTATTTTCTTCCTTAACCACATGCTGTGTACACGTGAGGTGCAGTAGACTATGGTGACGCGTACCGCAGCCGCTCACACCACAACGCGGCTTAACCCTGCAGTCTGAGACCCGGTAATAGAACTTAAGGCAAACAAAAAAACATTTCGTCGCAAGCAGTCCAATCTTGCAGGCACCTCCATGACCAGAAAAGAATCACATGCCTTGAGGGCGTGCCCATGGGAAAACAAGGCACAACTACTACTAGGGATTTTTTACCTGATCTCGGCCAACGAAAAGGCTGGATGACTCAAAGGTACCTCTATTCGTATCTTGACGGCTGCTTCCAGCCGAGTGCGTTATCTTCGAGTGCTGCGTGTAATCGACAGAACGTAAATATCTCTGTAATCCGTCAGTTAAAAATTTTTCTTTTGCCACCAATGTTGTAATTTTGTGGAATTTTGCGGTTTATTAAAATCTAGAATTCTGTAGCTATGGCATCATTTTGTTTTAATCCTCCGAAGAGGTAAGCTAAGAATGTGCGGTAGTTCAGTGGCATCGGGATTGATGAAAAAGATAACCAAAAGTTTCATATCATGTTATTTCGGAAAATTGATGGTGGAATATAATGGAAAAAATATCTCCTATATGTGGAAGCAAATGGTTTTACTAAAATTTGAATGTGATAAAGCAGGAAAACGTTATTATATCTCCGTCGGATGAAACATTGTTAAAACACGGGGACCAAGCTATTCATAAGGCAACTACCTGTTTTTTCGAGAATCGGTTCAAAGGTCGTTCAAAATGCACAA
>JTDE01002630.1:52479-64258 GCA_014338405.1 Paragonimus skrjabini miyazakii
GGATGTTTCCAACGTCAGCGGTCGTAATAAACTTTCCGTAAACATCAGCCACATATTGCTTAATGTCGGCATTTGGTGTATTATATTGAAACAGACTCCTGCATTCATTCACCTCACTGACAGTTGGTCCACGATTCATAGGATGGGACTCATCCAGCCAACGATTGAGGGGGTGGTTGTGCTCCAACTCGAAAGAGCTGACAACCAGACAGGTATTTCGTCGGATCACATTAAATCTTGATCTGCAACAAGTTTCGCGAGAACCGATTCGTTAAAAATAACAACAGTTAACCCACTAACCACATCGCATGCCCCTGCGTGCACTCCTACGCCTTTCATATTTCATACAACGAAAAAAAATCTGCAAGGTTTTCAGGACAAAGCGAAACTTTACCTTATCGTACTTCAAGGCAGTTTTCGACCTACGGCTTGTCCCACGCACGTAAATAACACCCACTTCATCCATATACTTCTGAAGACCCTCCTAGAACTGTGAGAATGTGCGAAATTCACGATTCTCAAACATCGCCTTGAAAGTCGCAATATAATCCATTTCCTACAATTTAGAATATGAACAAAACAATTAAATGATGAATGAAAGGAAATAATCATATAATAAATTGAACATTACTCCAGCATCCCCGTCACACGCAACCCACCACAGGAGAAGCAGCCATACAGAATTTTGAAAAAGATGTGCGATAATGTAGTTTTCAATTAATGGTCAATTTAAACAAACATATATCAACCCATGACGCAGAATTCGTCGATTTCAATTTCTGAAACAGATACCATGCTACCAAAGCTGGGGTTTGCTTCAAAATATTTTTCCAAACGGTGAAAGGTGGGAAAATCACGTTCTGCAACTAGCATGCGTGTCTTCGAGTCCTTCCGTTCACCTTCATTAGCTACCTGACAGCATCTGCTGCGCGCAATCCTAGCACAACGCAAGATAATCTCAGTCAGCTTTTTCAAGGACGGTTTTCGTGTCATACCGAAAACGTGATCTACAGTTTCGGCCCACTTATGTAAGGTAGGGCTCTAGTGTTGTCACCGAGTTCAGATCGGCCGTATAGTTCATTTGACCCAGTACAATAGAGTAGTTCCGCATTCGTATGGACAATTTTGACATAGCTTCAACGCTGTTGCCCACACACTTGCCGCTGGGCAGCAACCCATCTATCATTGATCTAGCAACGAAATATGGCTACCCGTAGGGTTCTTTTGGTAACTGCCATGCTCTGCGGTAGCCAGCGCCGGGTTATAGCATGATGCATTCATCTATCAACTCCCTAGCTCGACCTTTAAAGTGATACAACAGGTAAAGGAGCCTCTGACCATCATCCGACATTTTAGTTTCAGCATAGCTCTCGAACTGTCGCACAAACTTCCAATACGTCATGGGTTTGCCACCAAAGAAACCACCAAAGAAATCAAGTTCCGCATTTGGCAGTGTCAAGCTTGCAGACAATGGAGCTAGTGCGGAGCCTAATTCTGCACCATACGTAGTCGGTACTGGTTCTGCAGTGCGGACAGTCATTGGATTCAAACGTGTCCCACAGTCATCAAGAAACTTATGCACGTGGGCGTCTCGCTCACTTCTATCATCTCTGTTTTCTGCTTCCGCGTGCATATTATAGAAATCTTCATCCTCATCAGCTAGCATAGCGTCTAACCTGGCATCTACCACCTGTTTTAGTTCGCAACAAAACCCTCCATAGTTTAACTTCTTCCCCAAGTTGTCTTTCTTTCAATTCAACTCGTATCAACGCAGATTTAGCCTGAACACTCTTAGGACCGTTACAACTACCACGGGAACCAGAGCATGAAACAGAATCAAAAGCACATTTGACCTGCTCGAACGATTTCAATTGACCATACAGTATAGGTTGTTTCTTGCAATTGTCAGACACCGTCAAGGGTTAAGCAGACAAAAGGTCAAGTTTGAGTACTGTATGATCTTCCAGGAAGACGTTGAGCAACGCGTAGCAATAAACCAACGATCCCAAATAGTCAAAACCAGTTGAGCCACGATGCCACGGTACTATTGAACAAATGATCAATGCTGATAAATAGACAACCTCAACAGTTTTGATCGACGGATCGTTTCCGGGAGATAATCACGATCAGATGCCACATAGGCTAAAAATGAACTATAAGCACATAATATGACATTCATACCCAACAGAGTTCTTTCGAGCAGTCAACAGGTTCAAAAACAACAGGGATGAGTCGAGCTCCAAAAAGTGCTGCACGCACCACTCAAGCAAAGTACAGACGGCGACAAGTGGCTATTCGCACAACTGTCAACTGACGTGATAAAACAAAAAGATATAGGTCAAGTTCAATTGACGGCCAGAAACAAGGGCGGTAGAATATCCAGGGATAAGCGTTTTGGGGGAATTGAGTTGGGTCGGATTTTCACATGACTGAACTTCGAACTTTGATACAACGCGTGCCATTTTCTCTTTTCGTTCCCAGCTTTTGTGTATACTTAGACATTTGATTGAACGGATAGAGATACCGACAAATTCCATGCGCACTCGAACGTGCAACCTCTCTGCGTACTTGCTTTTTGCTCCGCTCTGATATCGTTTCGTCTTGGTGTTCGTTCACTCTCGCGTTGACCTCGCAGGTCGACATTCTTCACCCTATCTATTCGTTGCGTTATCCCCAACCGGTCGTCTTTAGTTCCCTCGATCCGACAACTTCAGTTTCCAGGGAAAAACGGCCTCTATCAGAAATTGGCCAGTTTCTCGTTCCTGTGAGCTTCTGAGTTTTTCTGATGCTGCGACGATACTGAGGATAGATTCTTCACTTCCATGAGTTATCTTGCAAGCTATCAGATTAAAATTGAAGAGTTCAAGTCATTAGTGTCATCAGATCACAACAAGTTCACAGCTACCACCGTTACACACAATTTTATGCTCCCATTGAAATTAAGTGACGCAAGAATTTCGTGTAAGACCAATGTGCTTTTGATTCCTAGAACCTATAATTTCGGATGCTAAGACTTACTTCGTAAATAAATGATGATAATAGCAAATGATGATAATAGCAAATAAAGATGAAAAATTGACTAACTTAAGTCTGTGAAAAGGAACGTACCTGGGAAAGTCATCCAAAGTAAGCCTTCACAACAGATCCGGGAAGAAAGCTGGCCAGCACTCATCTAGCTTCCTTTCGAACTCAGTCACACTAGCAGAAGATACTACACCCTATGGAAGCATGCTCTAACAGTTGGTGACTCGACAAACGATGAAGTCAACCCTAATCGATGTAGCAACCCTCTTTTTCTTCAACTTGAGAAAGTGACCTCGGAGGTTTGAGTTTGTATACGGGCCGAGCAAAGATTTTGCCAGTTTTTCCCTTCACAATTTTGAAGGCTTCCATCAAGTCCCCTCTAACCCCCATCACTCAATAGAAAACAGATCAAGTTTTCCTAGCCTGTCTTCATACTAGTTATCTCACATTCGCTCAAGCAACCTTGTGAAGTCCGTTGGAACTTTTTCAGGTATCTTCTTGTCTTCTACCATATGCGGGCTTCAAGCCTGCATAGAGTATTCCAGATGTGGCCTCACATAAGCTTTATAAGGCGGCCATAGCACCTCCGATCTCCTTGACGCAAACGTTTTCCTCAACATATACCGTGATCTATTTCCTTTGCGCACCACCTCTAAACACTGTTTGGAAACTTTGAAGTTCCCCTCTATGAGCACTCTAAAGTCCTTGGTTGCTCCTGCCATCCTCAGCTCCAGCTCCTCCCCCCATGCCAAAATATTGGACTGATCCTGGCTATTCTCCAGCAGGTAGCTGATTACACTTACCTACATTCAAGGGTAGGTGTCACTCATTTGACTACTCCTGAACAGTACTCAACTCCTCACGTATGTGCGTATTTTTGGGGTTTCCTACAACGTTCACAATATCAGCGAGGGCGATTTATCTGCATGAGCTGTCATGTTTGAGAACGCTGCATTCCCTCCGGAGTTATATCTGTCTCACTGTCCGCTACCCTCAGTGAATAAAAACAAGATACGTTCAAGTGTAATTGCGGGAGTCTAAAAAGGTTAGTGCACTACATATGGTCAAGGTTGAAAGAGTCATGGTTTAAACACATCTTCCCTAGCTGAATCAGTCATTTCGTCCTGGGTTCTCTTATAACCTAACCCCACAAATTTTCGGGGGTGCAAAACTGTAAACCACACTAAAGTAATTCAGAAATCATAATAATGGTATATTTCTCAACGCATCTGTGATAAACACGCTCAGATAAGCTTGATCAGTATACACATTGTAACGTGAAACGCATACCGTACCCAAAATTGTTAACTGTACAATATACCATTTATGGAAATAAAGTAGCAAAACAGACGTGATAAGAGAGGAAAATTCTAGTTTATGAAGAATCATCTGGCTCACTTGCTTGTAAAACGATAGGTCTCCAAATGTTTGATGTTCGATAAAAATGCTGAGTAGTTACATCAATTCTCGCTTCACAAGGTTAACGGCCTTATGTTCAAGGTCATGCCAGAAAAGATTTTTCAGGATGGAGAAACTGAACAGTCGAAAAATTTCCCTATTATTTCATGTAGGCGGTTCCGGAAAAATGTGCAGAAACTTTTGTGAAGATGAAGGAAGATAGGAGGGTCCCAATTTCTGCGGAGAAATGGACGATCTTTTGGACTGGGCTTCGTTATTTCCTCAAAATCGACGGAATTTCACAGACCTCGCGAATTGTCCAACCATTACGAGATGTTGATTGTCCGGAAGTTATGGAATGTTGTCCCGCGTTAGAATTTATCGTGAAATCGAGAATGAAAAGTAAAATTACGTGACAAACAAAAGAACGTGAAATGAACATGCATAGTAGGACAAACAATGGAATCTGATATTTTTCGACCAAGTCTTTTATATAAAATTCATAACTCTGTGTTGGTTAATAAAATATATATCTCTAACAAACAATTTTTATCTTATAACGCGAGAAAAGATCGATTCACAGCTTCTTCTAGTATGTGACTATAGCCGAATTCCGATGTCGATTTAGTATTATACGAAAGTTATGTAGAATGGGAAAGATGTTTAGCAACAGGGGAAGATAGTCAGGTGATCTTTTAGAATAGAAAGATAAACCTATTTGTATGTAATCGTATGAGGCGAACAGGCTAAATTATATATATATATATTCCATACAGTTTTAACGTGCACAGCTATTGCACAGCTATTGGTGATGACATAATACGTGGTGTGATTGTATGCGTGTCCAACCCCTGTCTATCTCTAATTGTCTGTCATATATAACCTGCATGTTTTACGTTTGCGACTGATGAGAGTAAACGAAATGTTAACATATCGCAACATATGTCTTCTTTCTGCGCTGATGAAGTTATTGCATAGTAGTCGATAACTATACACAACTGGTAATCATTAAGTATGGAATAAGAGTGTACCAGGATGGTTTGGTTAGTACAAACGGGGGTGTGTATGACGGTACCATGTGTTTACTATATTTTTGTTGTTCATCTGCAAGTTTTGGACATAACTGTGTACAAGATCTATCCCGTTGGAGAAATAATAAGTTTCGAAATTGAGAGATGTCTCGAATGGTGAAGTTGATAACTGATTAGTTCGAAGCGTGTGTGGCGTTGCATAATGTGGTATAGGTTTACCCTCAGATGTTATCAGATGAGATCAGACGTGTGGATGTTTTTGGGTCCGCTTTCAAAGGTATCGTCTTCAGGCAGGCAGAGTTTGAGAATAAACATGACGTTCCTTAATGTCAGGAAAGTTTCTAAGCCTCGTTTGAATTGATGTATACTCTTACTGGCTCTAATTGCATGTGGGAGTTTGTTCCAAATGTAGGTATATTTCACTAGGAAAACATTTGAACGCCTTTTTTACGAGGTTTAAGAACCGTCAAAGTGAACTCTTTGTTCCTGATGTTGTATTTTGCGCTATACTGAAGGCGAATAGCTAGTTTGACAGTGAATTTATTGCCATAGACCAGATTATACATGAGTGCAAGGCCCGGCTTGAGACGCCGTAGCCAAAGATGATCTAGTTCAAGCATATGGCAACGTTCTTTGTAGTTCAGAGAAAACGGATAACCGACTAAAATTTTTGTGAATGCAAGCTGGAGATTTTTTCATGATGCTAGCTCCAGGGTTCGTACACCCAAGGTTTCCCCAGCCTTATATTAACACGGATCGGGAGTCACAGTGAGAAGACGGTGAATCTGCAAACAAACTTTATTTATTCATTTACTCACCGTACAGCAGCGGACTTCAGCGCAACGCATAAGGGTGCTAGGGAGCTGGACGTGCGAGAACCTTCAGCACAACCGCACGGCAGCCGCCAGAGAGGACGAATGTCAACGGAAATCCGAGTTGACCTTCAGAATTCAAACAAGTGTCAGCCTGGTTGGGTGGCGTTCCCCAACGGCAGTAGCTGAAACATTGTTATCCTAGTGAATGTAGCCTACAATTGTAGAGATGGCGCAGATTCCTAATATACCTACAAGTAAAACTGCGATACCTACGCCAACACACTAACTTTGATGCTAGTGGTTGGTAGTAAATTTACATTCACAAGGTAGTGTGGGCCAGGGCGGTGGTACTGGCGAGACAACTCTCACGCCGCGGGGAGTTTAGTATTTTGAGGACGTCGAATGTGATCTCACTACACTTTCCAGAGGTAGCCTATCAGACTTGTGCAAGTGACTATATATGAACGTGCAGTACTCAAGTTGGGGTCGTACGCACAGCTTATAAAGGTGTAGTCGAGCTGTAGGATGGAAGAATGAGTGCTTAATGTATCCAATCATTCGTCTAGTTTTAGCTATAAAGAAAGATATGTGTTCAGCGCAGTTGAATGAGTTCGAGTAACGTATACCCAGGTCGCAGACTGAGTTGGCAGTTGAAGTATCATGACCATCCAGCTTTATAAGGTCCTCTGGTACATGACAACCGTGTGCGACGATGATGGATTTGTTGGCTGAGAATTTCAGGAGCCAAGTTTGACACCAAGACTCTAATGACATGAAGACCTCCTGTATATTTCTTAGAGAAGAATTAAGATCGCCAGGAGGAAAATGCAGGCAAGTTTGATGTCATCAGCGAATTGGAATAGTTTGCCAGGCTTGATAACCTGACATATATTTTCTATATACATAAGAAATAGTAACGGTCCCAGGGCGTTTCCTTGAATCACTCCACTGGTGACTGGTCTGGGCATTGAGCTGTTATCTCATAGTTTCACTGTTTGTGTGCAGTCCACAAGGTATGACGCAAGCAAGCTAAGCAATGGGTCACGTATACCGAAAGATGCCATTTTGTTTAGAAGGCGCTTATGGGGCACACGATCAAAAGCTTTTTGCATATCCAAAAGTATAATAATACTTGCATTCTCTAAATCGGCAGATTATGTAACATGACTAGAGAATTCCAGCTGGCACGTCATACACGAACGTTTGTTGCGGAACCCATGCTGGGAGTAATTTATAAGATTGTGCGATAATAAAAATTCAACCGTGCAACACTTTATTATCCTTTCCAAAAATCTACAACAAATTGAAGTATGGTTAATGGAACAAAAATGGTTGATGTCTTGTCGCGATCCATCTTTGTAACGGGGCTGAATTATAGAACTTTTCCATTGAAGAGGGAAGGAGCCTAATGATAGAGAAAGTGTATAAATATTAAGCAAAAGGAGAGGAATGTCATTCCCTCCGCGTTTGAGAGCAACAGGGTGTGTACCATTTGGATCAGGAAGATAAGGAGGTTTGATAGTAGCTAACTGAGCGCGCATTTTCACTGCATCAACAAAAACCTGGCTTAGGAACGTGTTTGTTTTTACAGGGAGAGGTGGAGGCAATACATATCCTTCAATGTTGAGGGAAGCAAAGATAAATGAATTGAAGGCCTCGTAGATTGTTATAGAATCATCTACGGCGGTGTTGTTCCGTAGTGTAACTATTGAGATAACAGGGTCTCTTGTACAGTTTCTGCGTTTCAATAACCGCATCAACTCAGAGCTCTTCTCTTTGCTGTTCAGCCCACGTTTTTCCTCATTTAAGTGTAGCATTTCAGTTCTATTTTTTATAGCATCAAACATTTTATGCACTTGAATAATAAGGGAGAAATCGTGTTTTTCGGTGTCGTGATTTCAGACTTTTGAGTTTACATTGCTTTTTTGGAGGGAGGATCCTGCCTTTTTCACACACATTACGACATTTTGATCTTTCCGGGGCTAAGATTTTTATACAAAGCCTGAAGTGTTTAATAAATAATTCGGTTGCAATACTAGAGTCAGAGGTCAGAATGAATGTGTTCCACACCAAGGGCCTCAACAGAGTGGCGAACATCTTCCAGTCGATTAAATTTACTTGGCGATAACATATTATGTTAGACATTTTTACAGCTTTTAGGTCTAACATGAAGTTGACCGCGTTGTGATCACTTCCTGGAAACCGTTCTAGAACGGATGCTTTAGCAGAAGAGATACCTGCTGTCAAAATGAGATCTAAATTGTGGTCTAGTCTGGTTGGTGCTAAAACGTGTCGGAGCCAACCATTTACTTGGAAACATGCGTGAAACTCTGCTTGATTTGCAGGGGCTGTAAAAGAGGTCCAAGAAATATTGGGCATATTGAAATCTTCACCAATTATTTTGTACTGTGTTGGCAATGTTGATACATAATTCAGTCCATTAATAAGGTTGGTCATGTCGTCACGAGTGGCGTTAGGTGGTCTGCAGACGCATCCTAAGAGTTGTTCACAAGATTCATTTGACACTGATAGCCACAATGAGTCATCGCATCTATCAAGACACAGCTCATCGAGTGTGGTTGCAGAATACTGCTCCCTTAAGTAAATTAAACATCCACCACCACGACCTGTACCGCGATTTTTACGGAACGTATGATAACCTATAACATTTAGTTGTGTGTTTGAAGTCTCAGGGGTACACCAAGCTTCAGTGACCAGAATAATGCAAGGACTATTTAAGAAGATGAAAGATCTAAAAATATGCATCTTGTTGTCTAGTGACCGTGCATTCAAAAACATTAAATTTGTGACTTGATAATGTCCCGACTTTGGATGAACTGTCTTGAAATTGTTTCGCTCTGGAAGTTGAACAAAGGCGGGCAGCAGATCTTTTGAGTCTTCTTACGGAGACGAATGCAGGTATATGATGTCGGGTCTATATTACTAATCCTTGTGGGTAACTTCTTAATGCCATCGAGATGAAGCTTATCTGGCACATTGAATACGATAGTATTATATGTGCAACGCATCCGTTTTGTGATGTCTGTTGTCTGCGTGTTGGGCAATATGCTTGCGCTCTTTATGTTATCCATCTTGGGACTTTCGGCACTTTGAAGATGTAAGATAGGGAGATAAGATTCTCCTTTCGAGAATCGAATACAGCATATCTTGTTTTTATTTGAGCAAGTTCAGCTTCCAGTTTAGATACCTAACCAAATAACTCCGCCAATACGTTGTCAAGGGGATAGAACAGTTCTTAGTAAGAGGGGTACTGGCGGGAACTACCAGTTTATCTTCATGCCTTTTAAAGGCAGCATTTTTTGAAGGGCCTTTGTAAGTTTTGCGCCTAAAGTATTTGCCATTAGGTCGTTCAATATTTACTTTCGAGCTAGAACAAGTGGTTTTGACACCAGTCGATCTAATTTGACGACCGGTTTTGGTCATTATAATTTGTTATATTAGGTTATTTTTTAGACAGACGGGGACGTAGATAAAATGTGAACAGACTGTACGGTATAAAAGTTGTCAAAAATAACAATTATGTGAGAAACTCCAAGTTAAATATCCACGCAGTAATTACTTGCCCTTTTCTATTCGGTGAGTTGGTGAGAAAGCCATCAACCTTGGACCAACATAAAGGGATGAAGAGTCCCGCAGGGACGATCATATACGCTCAGGCTGTTATGAAACCGCCGCTACCCTTCAAGACAACCCACGACATTCTATCGCGTCCCACACACACTCCCCGCCGCTAGGTCGGCTTTCTCAGGTTCTTCCTCGCGCTCGTCTGTCTTTCTTTGTACCCAGCCAAATGAGGACATAACCTTCAAGTACGTGTACACCAACTGACTGAACCTTTTAAAAAACTAGCAGAAATCAGACATTCAGTCCGTGTCATCTACCCTCACATTCCTGCTTTAACAGAGGCTTGGAGTTCCGCAGTTAATGTTGATAACGAACTGTATGTTTCTGGGTGCTTGTGGTACCGAACAGAACCCACCAATGGACGCAGTGGAGGCTGTGCCTTCTTTCTCATCCAGAAGCGTCCCGTACCGAATGTCGAAGGAGAATTTACCTCCCGATAGAAAGGTAACGCACTCTGGCTCACGCCCAAGCTTTGTAACCGTGGCAAACTTCTTGCCGGTGTTAAGTATCGCTCGCCATCGTGCAACGCTTCCGATGAAAAGGTCATTCTTGTCATCTTAGATCGCTTCTCGTCTACACAGCGTTTCTCCCATCTATTCATTATGAGTGGTTTCAACGCACCCAAACTCAGCTATATAGTTAATTCCCAAGAGAACTCTTACTGCAGGGTTTTGAGATTCTTCGAATGTTGATTCACGAACAATAATGGAAACAGCATGTCGAACTGTCTACGAGGTACAGCCTGGGCCAGACACTCTCCTTGCTTGGCCTGGTTATCACGTTTGAAGCCCGCTTGGTAGATAGAGTGATCAGTGAACCACCGCTGGGGCAAGGCGACTGTTGATTTCGCTAAGGTAAGTTGCATCATTTTTGAGATTGATGTGCTTTGTTTGATTGGTGTTCAAAGGTGGCCCTATGGTTTATTAATTTTCTCAAAAATGTTCTGCAGTACTCTTCTTTATTCTTACACCAGTTGCTGCAACCGTGTCCCTTACTCTTATTCAGTCTGGGCCCTGCAAATTTCTAGATGTCAATAATACATTCTTCCTCGATATTTTTCTTGGGTAACTTATAATTCTGGTCAATTCTCAATGCACAAACAATTGTTTTTGCGCCGACCCAACCAGTGACCATTTGTTTGAGTGGGCTCCATTCCGTTTTATCGTCCCTCATTAATGAGTAGTGCCTGGTTGTCGAATTTGTTGTACGGACACAAACTTCATTCACTTTCTGATGATTTTCCCCATTCGAGGTGAGTGACTTAATTTTCATGTACACTGATTTAATTAGTACCGTATTATATCCAGTATTTACGAGGACCTTCTTATTAACCGTTTGGAAGATAGATTATCATCCCTGCAGTAGGATATTGAGAAAGGCATTTATTGGCTCAACAGAATACGCATAAATTGATGCGAACTTGAATCGTTAGCGAACAAATCACTCGTGACCACGTTTACTAGCATTTTTGTTGCTTTGTTACTAGTACCAAAATACTATAACAAAGACATCATTCAGAAATTTCTAGCAGGCAGATTTTGACGCGCAAAAGTAAGCCCTTAGTGCATTTAGACTCGTCTCTGATGCAGTGAACTCAAGCTACATTTCTTTTAAAGCTGCCGTTCACGAAGCTGGTGTGGCATTTTTTTACTCGCAAACAATCGACTCCTTCCCTTAAGTGCACCGATTCCGCAAAACCTATATCGGCAGTTGTGTCGTTCGCCGGTATGGTGCTTCAAGGCCGAAACGAGTTGGAAGCGGCCATTTAGGCGCGAAAACAGATTTTTCAAATTTTTCATGAAGTATTAAAATGCATATTACGAGATAAATATATAGATTTCATCAAGTGTAATAGTGGTGTTGCAA
>JTDE01002630.1:65183-85225 GCA_014338405.1 Paragonimus skrjabini miyazakii
AGATAAAATGTGAACAGACTGTACGGTATAAAAGTTGTCAAAAATAACAATTATGTGAGAAACTCCAAGTTAAATATCCACGCAGTAATTACTTGCCCTTTTCGATTCGGTGAGTTGGTGAGAAAGCCATCAACCTTGGACCAACATAAAGGGATGAAGAGTCCCGCAGGGACGATCATATACGCTCAGGCTGTTATGAAACCGCCGCTACCCTTCAAGACAACCCACGACATTCTATCGCGTCCCACACACACTCCCCGCCGCTAGGTCGGCTTTCTCAGGTTCTTCCTCGCGCTCGTCTGTCTTTCTTTGTACCCAGCCAAATGAGGACATAACCTTCAAGTACGTGTACACCAACTGACTGAACCTTTTAAAAAACTAGCAGAAATCAGACATTCAGTCCGTGTCATCTACCCTCACATTCCTGCTTTAACAGAGGCTTGGAGTTCCGCAGTTAATGTTGATAACGAACTGTATGTTTCTGGGTGCTTGTGGTACCGAACAGAACCCACCAATGGACGCAGTGGAGGCTGTGCCTTCTTTCTCATCCAGAAGCGTCCCGTACCGAATGTCGAAGGAGAATTTACCTCCCGATAGAAAGGTAACGCACTCTGGCTCACGCCCAAGCTTTGTAACCGTGGCAAACTTCTTGCCGGTGTTAAGTATCGCTCGCCATCGTGCAACGCTTCCGATGAAAAGGTCATTCTTGTCATCTTAGATCGCTTCTCGTCTACACAGCGTTTCTCCCATCTATTCATTATGAGTGGTTTCAACGCACCCAAACTCAGCTATATAGTTAATTCCCAAGAGAACTCTTACTGCAGGGTTTTGAGATTCTTCGAATGTTGATTCACGAACAATAATGGAAACAGCATGTCGAACTGTCTACGAGGTACAGCCTGGGCCAGACACTCTCCTTGCTTGGCCTGGTTATCACGTTTGAAGCCCGCTTGGTAGATAGAGTGATCAGTGAACCACCGCTGGGGCAAGGCGACTGTTGATTTCGCTAAGGTAAGTTGCATCATTTTTGAGATTGATGTGCTTTGTTTGATTGGTGTTCAAAGGTGGCCCTATGGTTTATTAATTTTCTCAAAAATGTTCTGCAGTACTCTTCTTTATTCTTACACCAGTTGCTGCAACCGTGTCCCTTACTCTTATTCAGTCTGGGCCCTGCAAATTTCTAGATGTCAATAATACATTCTTCCTCGATATTTTTCTTGGGTAACTTATAATTCTGGTCAATTCTCAATGCACAAACAATTGTTTTTGCGCCGACCCAACCAGTGACCATTTGTTTGAGTGGGCTCCATTCCGTTTTATCGTCCCTCATTAATGAGTAGTGCCTGGTTGTCGAATTTGTTGTACGGACACAAACTTCATTCACTTTCTGATGATTTTCCCCATTCGAGGTGAGTGACTTAATTTTCATGTACACTGATTTAATTAGTACCGTATTATATCCAGTATTTACGAGGACCTTCTTATTAACCGTTTGGAAGATAGATTATCATCCCTGCAGTAGGATATTGAGAAAGGCATTTATTGGCTCAACAGAATACGCATAAATTGATGCGAACTTGAATCGTTAGCGAACAAATCACTCGTGACCACGTTTACTAGCATTTTTGTTGCTTTGTTACTAGTACCAAAATACTATAACAAAGACATCATTCAGAAATTTCTAGCAGGCAGATTTTGACGCGCAAAAGTAAGCCCTTAGTGCATTTAGACTCGTCTCTGATGCAGTGAACTCAAGCTACATTTCTTTTAAAGCTGCCGTTCACGAAGCTGGTGTGGCATTTTTTTACTCGCAAACAATCGACTCCTTCCCTTAAGTGCACCGATTCCGCAAAACCTATATCGGCAGTTGTGTCGTTCGCCGGTATGGTGCTTCAAGGCCGAAACGAGTTGGAAGCGGCCATTTAGGCGCGAAAACAGATTTTTCAAATTTTTCATGAAGTATTAAAATGCATATTACGAGATAAATATATAGATTTCATCAAGTGTAATAGTGGTGTTGCAATGGAAAAATCAAGTGTACCTAAAAACTGCCCATATTCGCACTTTTGTTGAGAAAAATGTCGCTATTTTTTCCCATATAAACATAATGTTGGCCTTCTTAATCGATTTTACGTTCTGAAAATGCTTCCACCGGAAGTTTTGTGGTGGAATACATCTTTCCATCTTGCAGAAACGGTCAATTTTGCGCGTTTTTTGAGATATAATAAAATTTGTAATTTCCGACCACGTCGTGTTCACATTGCATTGTACACGAAATATCACAGTAATTCGTAATGAAAACCATGTCGCCACGGTTGTTGCTTAGTTTCCCATCAGAATTATATATTCAGCCTGTTTCCCTGATAGTATTTTTGGTGGCAAACGGTCTACGTTATCGCCTGGTTGTTTCTACCTACGGTGTGGTGTAAACATGCGTAACACGTCCCACCCTATCGTTGAAAACGTGCGTTTTGTTTTGCTTATTGCTTATTGATCATGCTTTAAGGTAGCTGGCCATGTGTACGCGAGTCTATGCTCAATTACCCGAAGGACAATGACCAATTTTGATGCTCGTTATTTGTCCGACGAAAACATTGATTTTCACTTCTACCATTTCAGCTACAACCCTTCTATATTCGGAACATGGATGCTTATGATTCTGGTGATTGTAGGTCTATGTTTTCACCGGCTGCAGACTTCACTGATGGCTGCCAGCGTAATTTCTCAGTTTTTGCCGGAACTGACGGATATCTTTATCACTCACTCCGAACGGACCCAAAACAAGTTTATTTTGATTTCTGCATTGTTCATTTTTACAACGTTGTTGTTAGCTTAAGTCAACTGGGCGGAGCAACTACTAGCGTGAATATATGCGGGATAATCAGAGGCATAATGCACACTGAACGGAGCAGCTATTTATGTCAACGCAGTACGTAAGAATCGGAATGACAAACGCATGTAAAAATATCAGTTTGAGACAAGGTGAACGGCAGTTTGCCAATCACGTTTCCAGGATTTTGCTTCCTCCAGTTGATCCTCTGAAGATATGTCTGGAACTGTTGTTCGTTTGATCCAGATATAAAACGAAAATTCTGTATGTGGATCACGCTATTCATAGGATCCACGAAAGTTTCGGAATGGTTGATCGCCCAATGTTCGTAATGAGCTATTCCACCCTGAGCTTTGAAGGCTCTCCATTCGTCCGTGGTGGTTATGGTATTTGGCTGGAAGCAAAGGAATGAAATAATGTAACAGGCTTACCCGGACATGTCTTCGGATGATGGACAATAAGGTGGCTGTATTCTGTCTGTTCCCAGGGCATACCTCCATGAACGCATTGTGCGTCTCCCTTTCAATGTCACCAATTACCCACGCCTTCTGGAAGTGAAACCCACAGTGGTATTTCCTTTTCGTAGACAGTGATCAGTATAACACTGACGCTTGCAAACATTTCCTTCTGTTTCCACTGCGCATGGATCTCTGAGTGGGTCGAAGACTACTCTCTCCAAAACACTCAAGAGACTACAGCAATAGGCCTAGCCGATCTTCCCCCCAGCGTACGACGACGTCTGTAGAATACATCGGCCCCGTTGATGAGACTAGCACTCAGCCGACGGGCGGCTTGCGTTGATCTGCTCCGAAACAGCCTCCTTTTCTGCACGGTTCGAGACCTAAATCGAGTTCTGCAAGATGCAGAACAGTTAAAAGGAATTACATTCAGACAATATACATAGCACCACATCCAGATGTTGAGCCCACCGCAGTTACTACGAAAATCTTATCATCGCACACACGCTTAGCACCAGGGCTGTAAGATTCTGGCAGCCGTCAGTGAAGTCTGCAGCCGGTGAAAACATAGACCTACAATCACCAGAATCATAAGCATCCATGTTCCGAATATAGAAGGGTTGTAGCTGAAATGGTAGAAGTGAAAATCAATGTTTTCGTCGGACAAATAACGAGCATCAAAATTGGTCATTGTCCTTCGGGTAATTGAGCATAGACTCGCGTACACATGGCCAGCTACCTTAAAGCATGATCAATAAGCAATAAGCAAAACAAAACGCACGTTTTCAACGATAGGGTGGGACGTGTTACGCATGTTTACACCACACCGTAGGTAGAAACAACCAGGCGATAACGTAGACCGTTTGCCACCAAAAATACTATCAGGGAAACAGGCTGAATATATAATTCTGATGGGAAACTAAGCAACAACCGTGGCGACATGGTTTTCATTACGAATTACTGTGATATTTCGTGTACAATGCAATGTGAACACGACGTGGTCGGAAATTACAAATTTTATTATATCTCAAAAAACGCGCAAAATTGACCGTTTCTGCAAGATGGAAAGATGTATTCCACCACAAAACTTCCGGTGGAAGCATTTTCAGAACGTAAAATCGATTAAGAAGGCCAACATTATGTTTATATGGGAAAAAATAGCGACATTTTTCTCAACAAAAGTGCGAATATGGGCAGTTTTTAGGTACACTTGATTTTTCCATTGCAACACCACTATTACACTTGATGAAATCTATATATTTATCTCGTAATATGCATTTTAATACTTCATGAAAAATTTGAAAAATCTGTTTTCGCGCCTAAATGGCCGCTTCCAACTCGTTTCGGCCTTGAAGCACCATACCGACGAACGACACAATTTCCCATACTTCACCTTCTTGACTGACGTTCTTTTCTGTTCCCCAAGCAGATGCTAACGAAACCGTTGCAGGCGTGAAATGCGTCAAAACACCCAATAGGCAAGGTCAAAATTCCTACTGGCAGTCAGCGAGAATAAGAATGTTGCATGCTAGTTCCTGTGCCAAGAGAGAAAATCTAGACCTTCTTCACTTCTTTTCCGACTTCCTGACGAGGGAACCTCATTCAGTTCTCAACTGGTCGATGAGGCGTTCAGAAGATACTACTCAGCAGTTCACAGCCTAATGCTGCCGCACTGGTATCCGATTCCCAGGGAAAAACCCTTCCAAGTCGCACTTCTAACAGCTAGCTCCTCTGCGCTTGACGTTCAGTAGCTCTCGCTTGAGATTAATGGGATCAGAGGCAAGCCACCCCCGAATCCTTAATGGAGTGGCACCAAGTCTGGCGGTGCCACTCCATAATTTGTCCGAAGAGACACTTTGATCCGGCATTCTTTGGCAGGCATGGAAAGAAGCCATTGCCAAGCCTATATTAAAGGCAGGTGATCGTCACTCCTCTGCTAATTATCGGCCGATGAACCTCATAGGCATCCTTTGCGAGGTAATGCAATGCCCGTTAAAACGCGCTATCCTAAACCATTTCTTCTCAAACAGTATTTCTACTCTACCCATCATGATGTTGTTCTCGATCGGTCATGCATAACAAATATGTTAACCTTCATGCATAGCCTGACGGAGGCCAAGTACAGTGACCATATTTGGAATGTTGTATTCTTCGACTTTTCCAAAGTCCACGGCCGTGTCGTACACTGTTCGCTTTGGCATAAACTAGAGGCTTATAGGATTCTAGTAGAGTTTCTCCGTTGGATTACATTCCTTCTTGGTAACAACTTTCAAGCCAAAACTGGGCCGCCTCATTCTTTTCCTCCCTCGATCTCCGCCGGAAATCCTCAATGATCCGTACTTGGTCCCCTATTGTTTCCAGTTCACATCGGTGAGGATCGCGATTTTATTTCTAACAACGATTTCTTTTATGCTGATGAGTTAAAAACCTGAAACTCTTGTGATCCCGGTTCATTACAGTTTGGCCCCAACCGTATGAAGTGTTGCTCGGGTGACTGGATTCTCCCTCTAAACGACAGCAAGTGGGCACATATGTCGTCCGGAGGAAACTCCAGAAACTTGGATCTTACTCAGGCACCAGTTCTCTTACATAAGTATCATTAACTGTAGTGACTTTTAATTAAAAGTTGTTAGCTTCTATCATGGGGACCGTTTCAAAGTGTTATTAGATGTCCACCTACTTAAGAAATTGCCAGATTGGTATTTCACTCTGTTCTTGATATTCTTTGTAACCTCCAGGAGCGGTGCTGCACCCTGTTTTCAACGAACGCCTTTCAAGTCAACAGCAAACTGCAGACATATAAGCGGACAAACTGACTGAATCCGGGTGACTTGGGCCCCCAACCTCAAACCCGTGAACATATCGCTGGAGTTGCTGATACCAATCAGTCATGAACTTTTCATGGGTAATTTTACCGTCGCTAAAACATCTTGATCATAAGGTACTCAACATGTTCCAGGAAATATACTTGCCTCAGCTCTGTCATTGGCTGCGCGACAAAAGACCTGGGCAAAATATTTGAGACCTGCAGCAAGGTATCGTCTGGAGCAGATCTCTTCCTTGCCGGATCTTATAATCACAAACAAATTCATCGCGTTGATCGGGCTGAAAGTGGAGTTCCCTTGGAACGGTTCCTGACTTCATCCACCACCGGATACTGCAACCTAAGAAGAATCATTCAGCCCGTAGTTTCAACGGGGTCGAGTTTCATAATATGGGAAATCATCTCAGGCAGTTCCACATGGGGGCTGCTTCAACTGCATCTGAACACCAACTTGGAAGACAATACTACCATTACTACTACTACTAATAATAATGGTACATTTTTCAACGCATCTGTGAGAAACACGCTCAGATGAGCGTGATCAGTATACACATTGTAACGGTAAACACATACCGTACACATAATTGTTAATTGTACAATACACCAATTTCGAAAATAAAGTAGCAAAACAAACGTAATAAGAGAGGAAAATTCTAGTTTATGAAGAAGCATTTGGCTCACTTGCTTTTAAACTTGTATTACATGAAACTGAATTGCCGTGCGTTCCAAGAAAGTTGGTAACAATTTGTTCCTGCCCCTGTTTTCCGGGAGGTTTACCAACTTCTAACTAGCCGCGCGAGACTATTTGTTAGACAGCGATAGCCCGACAAGCCCGAAAACGTTGGAACATTTCGAGATATGTAAAATTGATGCGAATAAATGATCCACTGCAGTCGTCTTCTTGAGCAACCAAAAAATCAGAGTAGTGAGCTCAACCATGAACTTTCTTTTCAAATACATGCGGCATTGCAGCAGGAAGACGCATTGTCCATCCGCCAGCCGAACGGTCAAGTCGCCTCTAATATTAACGTTGTCTCCATGTTATTAAAGGATCAGTACACTGCCATTTGCAAGCCTGACTCATCATCCTCTTCTCACGGTCCACCCAATGGGTGTATGAGGTGTCTCTTTTATACACAGAATCTTCAGTGCATGGCGTTCGGGAGTCGCTTCGCTTTTTCAATGGGCCTAGACCAGAATCGTCCACGAATACCAGGGGAGGCGTTTTCTGTACTTGCCAAACCATTGATAGACGATTTGATATAGATCCTTTCTGCTGGTATTCTTCCCAAAGAAAGGAAAGAGGGTGATGCGATTCCCAGTTATAACCTCGGTGACGGGCCTTCTTTTATTCCTTATCGACCAATCAGCCCAACGAATATTCCGTGCAAAACCTTAGAGCGTTTTCTTAAGCAAGATTTTTCTTGAAGTGCTTTTGTAATGGTATGCTTCCGAACGCATCTGTGAGAAGTACGCTCAGACGAGCGTGATCAATGTATATTTTGACGCATAAATGCACATCATACAAATAATTAATAGTTGTACAACACACCAGTGATGCGAATAAAGTAACAAAACAGACATAATAGGAGAGAAAACTTCCAGTTTATGAAGAAGTATTTGGAACACCTTCTTCTAAAAAGGTAGTTCTCGAAGTCTTTAGTGTTCGATAAACATGGTGGGCAGTTACATCAATATTCGCTTAACAAGGTGAACACTGGCTTAATAGTCATGGTCATGCCAGAAATAGGCTACTTGAGGATGAAGAAAGTGAACAGTCGAAGGATTTTGCCATTATTTGATGTAGCTAGTTTCGGAAAAATGTGTGGAAATCTTTGTCGTACGACGTCCTTATCTATGTATCTCAGCGCGGATTCTCAACAAATTGGCAGTGCGTAACGGAGAGTTTATTTTTCATAGACGTTCCAACGGATGCTGGAGACCACGATCCGATATCAGACGTCATTTCTTCAACATTGCGGATGCATCTGACCGGGTGCCGCGATGCCCACTTCCGTAAGAGCGATATGCAGCGCTGGGTCGTCTCGTTCCTTAGCGATAAAACCTTTCTTGTTAAAGCCGGCTCGGATATGTCATTTCTTGCACCCGTCTCAGCGGGTTTACTGCAAGGATTTGTCCTTGATCTGTTGCTGTTTTTAAGTTTTCAGTGAGTTACCAGAACGGATTTCCAATCTATTCCTCCTCCATGCGGAGGACTTAAAAGTTGGAAACTCCCGGATCCCAAGGCTTCGCAGCCTGACCATGATTCGGTTACGCGATGGTCAGAGAAATGTTGTCTTTCCACCGACGAAGACATTTGCGCATACCTGTTTATTAGTGGCGATCCTGGTAAGGTCTTTGTAACACACTGTGCGTAAACAGAAGTGCGTGTTGCCAAGGTGAGTCTTCGAAAATACCTGGGCATATGGCTATCTTTTAGTTAGTCCTTATGACTCCATTTAGAAAAGGCAGCTAAAAAGGATTCGCTCTATCGAGTATTATGCGACGAAGGTTTTTTGGAATCATCAGGAAGGTCTTTGAGACACTTCATTAGACTTATATCCGGCCAGTGTTTAAATATACTTACTCGGTTGGTTATTCTGGCTTTAAGAAAGACAAGTACTTTGGAAAATAAAGCAGATTACGACAAATATTGTGATGGAGTTTCAGAACGTTACGAGCAAGTCTCAGCTCAAAATCCTCGATCATTACACACTGGAATACCAAAAACCCGAGGGGACCTCATTTTTTACTTGCTTCAATTTTCCTGAAAGCCCGACAAAGAAACTCTTCACTCTCGTGGGTCCAATTAGACTGAGGGGTCACAATAAAAGTCCTTTGAATAGAGACCTCAAACATTTGTTAAACAAAATTTTTCTACAAAGGGTCGTGGCCAGTTGGAATGGGCTTTCAACAGTTGGCGTTAGCGCCTGTTCTGAGATTCATTTCAGGACCTTGTTAGAAGGTTGCCTGCTTAGCCGGGGTGGTAGGTGAACGACATTCTCCTACTTTTCCTCATGCCATAACGCTCCCACATTGATATTACATTTAAACGGGCTGCAGCAATATCAGTTTTTCCGCGATTGCATTTAAGAAAAGCTTGCTACCGCCCGGCACCAGAAGGGGAATCGTACCGTCTAGAAGGAATAGGACTATCAGCCTCTCAGTTCGTACTTACTGAATCACTGTATCCATAAACCACTTGGTTGCCGGCAGCACCTGCGATAATGGTGCATTCCGGCTACTAATGCCCCAGTGAGACAGACGAGGAAACAAAGTGAAATAGTTTATTGAGAAATTATGAAAGGATGATGCCATAAACTGTTTTTATTTCAGGGAAAGAAACATGCTGTGAGCACCGTCCTCAGGCCACCTCGTGAAATTCGACTTTTCCCAGTAAGATCATCGCATTGTTGCTGATAACTTCGACAATCCACGTTCATATGTTTAATCGCTGGTCAAAGGGGAATTTCTTCGCCCCACACCCATGCGCGTCACTGCTCCCTTTACTGTTACAAGCTGATACTTCTTTCTTCTGTACAGGACATCACTGCCGCATAGCCGTACCCTAATCTGATACAAAAATGGGAAAAGATGAGAAAACAATATGTCCCCCTGGACACCCTAGCTAAGAATTGACAAGTTACTGCAAACGCTGTTCTAATTGTAACACAGGACTGCATGATGTGAGCTTGCCCTTCGAAAATGTCAAACACCACCATCCCGAGGTCACATTCGTTGCTACAACATATCATCGTGTGCCAGTTGACACCAGATGCCCTTGCATTCCTGACAATTCCCATGTTCATGAAGAAGCATTCTTGCGGGTTTAAAGTCAGGCCGCATTGAATCGTCCATCTTAACAGAACGCTCAAGTTCTGTTGCAATACTTCATTTTCCTGGTCTGAAAATATAGCCCTCTATACCTTCACGTCATCAGCGAATATGAAGATAAGTGTCTTTAGTTGATAAGACAGTTACTTGATGGAAGTGAAAAGCAATAGGGGCCCGAGCGTTGATTTTTGTGAAGCACCACCGGGAACAATTAGTCGGTCTGATAAGTGTTACATAATCCTGATAACGAACGACTTGCATTCAAGGATGTCTGCTATCCAGTCTACTACGGGCTGACTGACAACGTATGTCTTTAACTTTGTAAATGAGGGATTATGTGGAACCCCTTCATAAGCTTTGCCGAATTCTGGAGGCACGACGTCTGCAGTCGTTTCTTGTTTATCGAGCGGGATCAGTCTCTCTGGAATCCATGCTATCTCTTACTGTCTTGAAAACAACGAGCTATCAGCCAATCCGTTACGTTACCAACGCACGGACTGAATTTAGTGGCTGTTATGTGACAGATTCTAATCGTTTTCCTGCTTGTCTCCAGTCCCTCGGCGATGTACCCTTCCTTGGGGAATGCTAAAACAAGTCCATCAGTGGTGTGAACAATTTCGTTGACAATTCATGTGGCAACGGAAGGTGGATGTTGTCCGGAACAGGAAAGCTGTTGACGTTGATCAACCTTAGCTCGGGTTCCACCTCTTTGACAACGAGTAGTGCATCGACAAGACATGATCCAACACCATCGAACAAGTCAGCATGAGTATTATCCTGGGACTGAAACGAAGCGTTGTGACTGACTCTCAACGAAGTTTCGTCTGAGTCCCCAATAACTTCGTTGTCGTGTCCATTCATCAGTGGTGAGAGTTATGCCTTCATTTTGGTACGTCGTCAGGTATATGCCTGGAATCTATTTGGCACTGCAGCCAATTTCACTAGCAGCGTCCCTCCACACTGTTGACCCTTTTCCAAATTCTTCATATTCATGGTCTCTGGTACGAGTTGCAAGATCCGCCACCACCCTGGTGGCTTATCCATTGTCAATGTCTGTACTCGAGGATGGCATGCAGTTGGATCCCAAACCAAGGAGGCTCCCTAGCGTCGGAACGGTTCAAAACATCGGCGCAAACCGTTCCAAAAGAGCCAGCGGGTTGTCTCCAATTTTGGACTACTGCGCATCAATGGTGGTTGGGTTGCCACACCACTAAATGGGACCCGCGGCCTTCGTCAGTTTTGGGACTGGAATTCTCAAGACTTCCTTCGAAGCTGTGTGCCCTATCCGCGATTCAACTCTTGCCCAAAATATACCCTATAGCACGTGATCACTCCTGTTCACTGGAGACTAAATACCAACGTATCTAAAGTCTGGTCGTAGTGCAGAGAACACCAGATTCAACTTCGAAAGGCACCGAGCATGTTATCGCGTTGTGTCCCCCGAATACTGACATATGCACAGTTCGCCGATGCCCACTCAACTCAATGACTCAGAAAAACGGTTCAAATCACTAATCTATGTTTGCCCTAACGTCTCTCATGACTAGGCAATTATTGGTCACCCCAAATTTCCTTTGATCATTTTGCACTTAGCCTGGAAGCAATCCGGGAGGGCGGCATATGACACCCGAGGCAATTGTGTCGTTCCAGAGTTAGAAACTGAATCCAACTCCAGTCGGAAGCCGAAGCGAGCAGTCATGTCGACAGCTGCTCTTCTCACAAGAAAAAACCGTAAACGGTTTCAGCTTATGTTATACTCAGCGACCTCCCTGCGGTGATCAGAGACTTTCAGAGACACTGAGTGTGCGCTGTTTTGTTCCAGACGCCTTCTTATGCATCTCACTGGACCATTCGGAGTCCTCGCAGTTTACCGAGTGCAACGATTCCTGTAGCCGAAGACAATATACTAGTCAGTTCGACACAAGCAGGCATAAGCTGAACCATCCAACAACGATCAGGCCTGCGCTGCCTAAAATTAATCGTCACCTGGTCGAGGTGCAACTACGTTGCCCGAGATAGGAGAGCTAATCCAAGACCAAAGGGGTGAAACAGTGGTCTAATAGCAGCGGTAGTAATGAGTATTGGATGCTACCACTGAAAACAGTAACCATCTTGATGTGATACGGAACTCACATAAACGTCACAAATCCCACAAGTTGAGAAAAGGCGACTTACGTGTCCCTATTTCAGGGACGACAAGAATTAAGAACAGAGTGAGGCGACGAAAATGACAATGCCTTGAACGGGAAGTTGACAGTTGTTTGACTCCGTTTTTGGAGCAGCAGCTAATGGCCACAGAACGAAAGCAGCTTCAGTGTTCAACAGTTCTGTAAGAAAAAATGTTGCCCTGAATGTGTCCGCGGTCAGGGACTGTTCAATATTCAACATAGAGTTTGGTGAACAGTTGAAGACTTGACCTCCACTGTTTTCATATCAGGCTTTTAAAATGAAAAATCAAGCTTCGGTAAGGGATGTCGTACCCTGGTAACCAAAATTGCGCTACACGTCCACCAGCGTTGCTTATGTGAGAACTCAGAATCCACCGGTAACATGTATTCGTCGGTTCCACATCATTATGTTCAACAAGAGAGGTACATGGAGGTGGATGAAACAAACAGTTAGTGTCAAATACCATAAACGTAGCTAGTAAACCGACTCTTTCAGTTATCAGAAGTTGGAGGCTTGAATGAAGGCCATGGTTCAGGACATTGTTAGATGGAATAGTAATAAGCGTGACAAGTAAGACAAGGTCCAGTTTTGTTTCGTAGTGGAACCTCGACCATTCACAGTCTGTAATCGGAATAAAACTTGGTGAAAAACATTAAGCGGTATGGCGGACGTAGATTAAAGTAATGCAACAGTCGGACAGAAAACAGTGTATAATAAGGGTCTTCCCACCGAAGCCTTTGGCGCCGCAGTTTATTCAGCAATATCTTCCCCGGCATTGTTTCCGAGGCATCAAACACAGCTGCTACTGGGGGCAAAATTATTGTAGGAGTTGTGTCGCAAGAAGTTATTGTGGGGTGACTCGCCCAGTATAGAAGTTCTTCCAGAGTGGTACGGCTGGCTATATCATTTAAAAGCTTGGTGAAAAACTGATCAACAGCGGCGCAAGACCCAATTACGACAGAAAGTGACCATGAACTACCTACGACGTGTGACACACGTGAGGCGATCTACGGTACATTTGCTCACGCTCGCTTTTGCGACGACAATAAGAACCGGTTTTATGGACTACTCTTTTCGAAGTCTTGGATGGAGCCACTCAATTCAGTTTCCATTCCTCCATTCAAGCTGATCGCAGATGTACATGCCGTTTGCGTGGTCCAAGTGATTCGCTCGAGTCTGACAGTCTGTTTCAAGGACGTGAGCTTTTGGATAGATTCGATGATCGCACTGTATTATGTCAACATTTGTGTACGTTTCAACAAGTTCGTTGCGGATAAGCTGTCATGCATCCTTGATGTTTCTGACCCACAGCAGCGGAGACGTACGGTCATGTGATAATCCCACGGATAGAGCATCACGAACAGTGAAGAACGTGCATATACAGGAGTGACCGCATGGTCGAGATCTCTTCAAGCAACTGCCGGATGTGTGGACAGGTGTGGTTGAACCCAATGTTAAATCATTCTTGGTGATTAAGGGTAATTCACTCAGTAAAGCGTATTAGACAATTCCAATAACGCCTACTCAGACGGTTGGGTTGATGGGACTATCTGGCAAATCCAAAAACATCGGAAAAGGCTATCGAAAGAATTGAAATTTATATAGTACTGTTTAGTGAAATTACAACAAAGGCACTCTCCCATCCTGGATGTTAATCAATCGGATACGCAAGCCATGCAGCAAAAGAGTTCAAAATGGGACAATTAAACACGCATTCACAAACAGCCACCAGTCAACGGGAAATGAGCGCGTTAGAACAATCGGGTGCAGATGAAGTTGACAACGTGTCAAACAATACCAAGAAGGAAGTTTCGATATATGAACAGTGGCAGTTACAAAAAGAAGAAAGCAAACACTTCACGCGCACTTGTGGTACAAAATTGGTCTTGATCGTTTACTACACACAGCAAAAACAAATCAAGGCAAACTGGGGATCGGCTTCCTACAAAAAAACCGAACATACCTCAACGGATTCATCGTTCCGCACCATACCAGACAAAAGACGACAAATGTACCAGATCAACTTCAGCAAATCCAACACCCAGTGAACCTTTGAAAGATGTTGAGATAAAAAAGGCTGCGCTGCAGCTGATCACTGTGAACAGCTCCACTGGGTTGTTGCATATTTATTACGGGTAGTTCAACACGAACTGCTGAAAACCATCGCTTGGTCGAATCGGTCCTAGTTCTATTAGGTTTTCGCGAGCACCACTAACTAACAGGTCGCAGCGAATGCAAGTCTTTTAATGCCTCCTGATTTAAGGTCAACCGAAGTGGGTGTGCGGCTGGCACAACCGGAATCTTAATGTTTATCGTGAGGTGCGAATGTTGTCTAACTCGTGCCGTGATGGGAAATTGAACTTCGTGAATTGCGTCCTGTTGTAATTGCGAGCCCTCTCCGGATAGACGAGAGATGGTCCATTGTGGTTCTGAAATTCGTGGCAAAATTTCTCATCATAATTCGCGGAATGCATCACGTGGCCAATACTATTATCCATCGCATTCATTTGAGGGAGGACTCTACTTAAAAGCTCAGTTTGCTTGCATCAATTCGTCAGCAGTTTCGGATTCTATAAGGTACTGCGGCGCTTAAAAATGTCGACATGAACTATTTTGGTTTATTGAAGAAAAACGGGGTCGGACAGTTGGAAAGAGATATGGTTGCCAAGTTACCTGCTTAAAACCTATGACAGTCTATCTAGGTGTTACACGGTACGTGAGCACCTGTTGCTTTCTTATGCTACTGATTCGGTTTTTCGAAAGAAGAGGAACGCAAACCGACATTTGCTCGGACAAAGACCCAAATTTTTCAGTGATAACAAACAGATTTAATTTTGGAATAGGATACCAGGCCGGAGTGATGTGAATGATAGACTACTGGGAAGAAACATCGTGGAATTTAATCCCGCTAGATGCTAATCACAGAGGCGAAGTTTGGGAAATGCCGATATAATTTGTCCGACAAAGCCGGATCAAAATTTGCATGAAGCAGCCGTAGAACGATAGAACTGTTAACACAATTGTTCGACGTATAAGCAATACACAGTGATCGTCCAGTCGTATCGGTGACGTCTGATGACATTGATTCCGCTTTTGTCGCCGAATGACCTGTTGCATCCAAGAGGTGACGTCAGAATAAAACTTGAGGAAAAATTCACCGAAAGGTAGACTGCGCGATGAAAGCAAGCAAGTTACTTAACGTTGGTATTTTTCAAGAGGCGGATAGGAGATTACTTTCACACTGTTCAAGCATGATGACAGTGGTTCAGCCCGGAGAGCAGCTTTCAGGTACGCCGCTAGTTTGTCAATAATGTGGGACAGGCCAATAAACGCTGACGCTCGGAAAGGCTGCCTAACGGTTCGGCGTGTCAGAGGTTCGTGGCGGGTTTAATGAAAAACGGCTTCCATCTAGAACACAGTAACCGTCCGTCGACCCGGAGACTGCGTGGAAGGATGGGAAGGCCGTTCGTCTTCAAGAGGATTCCTGATACATTACAATTTGACTGATAAGTAATGCGTGGCGGGCATATACACGCAGCCTGTTGAATTGTTCCTGATTATTTGGGACAATCCACCCATAAAGTGTGTTCAACAAAAATTCCATGCTGTCCTGTCTTCCCTCCACCTGATAAACTTTTCTATGCATTTTCCCCAGGTCATTTACAGCAAATAATGACGTATTTCCTCGACCTTTCTTTTCTCCATCTTCAAATCACATCTCCTTTGAAATGACATTGATTACTAGGTCTAGGATCAGCTTGTGAAGTGTAAATCGATGTAACAACTCAGTTGTTTTTACTGATTTTCAGTGAACCTGAAAACTATCCATGTGAATCATGTGCCGCAAATGTTTTTTCACAAATTGGAATATTCTGCTTGTATTATTACGCTTTTTTGCTTTATTCACAAACTCGATGCGTTGTATCAATATTAATTATGCGTACAGAGTGCATTTATATGTATCGTCTCAAAGTATGTACATTTATCACTCTCATCTTAGCGTGTTTCTCGCGGAGGCGTTGAGAAATATACAATTATTATTAGCAGAGCCTAATATCAGGAGTGCTCGGCATTACCATTGTCGTTCACAGGGCGCGGACACTTCGAAATGATCTTGAAGATTTGCGTATTGCGTGGTGCCGACTTTGTTTAGGGGTCTTTCTCATATGTTTCGGATGCCCAAGTTTTGTCTTTGCGAGTGTGCATACAGATTCGCCTTGGTTTTGAAGTTTGGCCGAATATGCTTGCTGCTACATTAGTTTAACGACACAGAGGTCAATGTACGATGGTTGGTTTAATTTGGGTTGTTTCACAATAAAGGAACTTGTTCTGTTCCTTTTGGTTTGTCAAGAGGATTCGTGAGGTAACTTTGTACATTTGTGTCGTAACACTTCATCTTTAAGCAAAAGATTGTTGCGCTTTCACCGTAATTTTACTAATGATATTGATCGCCACGGTTGGGGTATGCCGTGGAAGAAAAAATCTCGAATTACCCAGGTAATTTCTAGAAGCCCTCGGATAATTTGACCGAACGATTTCAAGGGTGGTGACGCTAAGTCACCTCAATACCACCAGTCGGCTGATTTTTTCCAAAATCATCGTTTTTATGTAATAATAATGGAGTATTTCTCCACGCTTCTGTGAGAAACATGTTCAGGTGAGCGTGATAATTGTCTTTTACCTCTTTTTCTACAATAAACATGACAATATACTCGTTCACCTTTTGTTCGTTGCCTTATAAACTTATGCTGTTGTGGTATTACTGCAAACCATTCAACCATCCATAAGCAGCTGCACGAAACTTGCCTAGTTGGATCACGTTCACCTTCCCTGAACTGCCTGATGCATCCGAGTTATTTGTTACTCCTAACGCAGCATGGTGGTTGGCGTTACCGCCATCAATCTTATATCCAATGAGACTTGAACTTGAGTAAACACAAGATCGCGTAGGCGCGGGAATTCTTACACGAGGTAACTAACTTAGCGCAAGTCTACAGCGACGAAAACCAGTAAGCCCGCACCGATCTGACGAGGACAAAACAAATCAAACCGATACATTGAAAGCGTTAAGGAACACGTGATGTTTTAGCGTTTTAAGCGAGCGGGTTTTGAGAGGCGGATTGTAATAAAAAAATACAGTACTGTCAGATTAACGAATCCAGCCGGCCATAATCATAACCCTTAATCAATGCGCAACTTAGCATTTTGCAAACTTCCGCCTTAAACATGCAGCGAATAGTTTCAAAGCTTCGCCACGAATTGAACAACATTAGAACCTTACCCACAGAATAACTTGGTTCATAGGTGTTTTTCAAATGCCGTATCTTGGTTAATAATTCAGATGCGGCGGAGATGGTGGAAAGCAAACTGTAGCAGGACTTCGTGTAACTTCCAATAACGCAGCAGACACGCGTTGCTACAAATCGACCACGCAACCATGTTCCAAAAGAACTTACAGATAGTTCGATCTAAGGCGGCTGCACTTTTTCGAAGGTGCTAAAGGTGGTTTATCCGGATGATACTAAAAACAACGGTGACATAATAAAACAATCCTAAAAGACACTTCAAACGGTTTCCAGCAGTGAATCATTGATGTGTCAATCCCTTAAAGGTAGTCTTTACTTCTGGACGGCTACAAACACACCAAGCTACGCAGCCTCTATCAGTAAACTGGATCTCAACTAGTCGTATCTGTGATGCTGCTAGCTGAATTATCACTCCACTGGGTAGCCGATTCAGACATGAAAATGACGATCGTACAGGTAAGTTCTCAGCAAAAAGTTGCTAAAGAACAAAAAGTATTGATAACCAAAGGGGAGAAAATAACTAAAACCTCACATAGTAAATCTGTTAAATTTGCAAAATCTGAGGCCTACGGTGCACGCGAACACGGCCAAGCACGAGTCAGGTAATAGGGAAGCGATAAAGCGTAAGTAAAACCCAAAGTACGTATAAACATGGGTTCACTCGTGAGGTATAAGGATGGGTCAACCGCTGGGTAGAAGGTCCGGTGAATGAACAATATTAAGGCCTAGTCACATATATAACTTAACGTTTATTGGAATAACAGTTCGACACACGCGTAGTTTAAATGACGGAATCAGTCTTTGCAAAGAAGGCGTACAATTTCTGCAAAAGGGGCTCCGGCTTTTGGAAGGACGACTGACAGGAGGAATAAGTGAAGGTTGGCACCAACCGACCTTCCATCATGCACAGGACCACCGACAGCACTAAACGCATGCGGTCACTTTATCAACGGTCACTGACTGACTTATGGGACTTGCAGATAATTCAATCTGCGGCGATAATACATGCTTTCAGGGGGCGCTGTGGCTTACATATCTCGATTAACGGTTGAGGTATGACAAGATGATACCAAAACTCAATTGGAGAGGACATCATAGGGCTTCCATAGGTAAAACGGCTTTCACCCGGTGTACATAAGTTGGACGAAAGTTTTCAGCTGAACTTGTACAAACTTCTGACTTCCGCATGGATGGTGCAAGTTCCGTGGACGCGTTTGAGATCGCATATTTCGGTAAATGCTCAAGATACAGTGTAAACGTACCGTGACAAATTTGGAGCCATCATGAACGAAGCATTCATCCCCAGGTGCATATACGTACGGTCTGCAGGCATATATGCTGCGACCGGAACATTAGCAGTATCCCTCTTGGTTGCTCACGCGGATGCGCGTCATTCTACCTAAACAGGAGTTGGATACAACCAGACAACTTGCAGTCAACTAGACTGGCACTCATGAATCCAACTGCGGGTCAACCAGTAACGCGGGCGCAACCGACACAGTATTCCCTCTGTATTGGTCACGCAATGAAAAAATACAACAATGTGAGGGTGATGGCATGTGAGTATTGATGAATCTGGAGTTGTTGGCAAGGACCGTCGATTGAAGCGGCCAGAAACAGATGGAAAGCCATAAATACATAACATAATACAAGAAATGGGATATAACAGATGTGTGGAAAAAAGGTAACCTACATCCCAATGTATCAAGTTCACGCTGAAAATCTCGGACTGATTGTAAAAACATCATATTCTCTGGAAGAGCAATGACGCGCCAAAATAGAAGGGATTCAGCTCACACCTGGTTGGGGTGAACTGGGGTTTGGCACGAAAACAGGTCAGATGAGCCCTAGTTTATCCTCTTGTCAGCCTCTCAAACAGTTTCACCACGTCAATAGTCAGTCTCACAGGTCGATAGTTAACACTTATCGTACCACCCCTTTGTTTACTTACAAAACACAACCATTTCGCGCTACTTTACGAGGAGAACCCCGTTTACCATGGAATTCTTGGGGATCGGATTTGGCGGAGCCGCATAAAATTACCGTGAGTTCACCAAGCAGTTTAGACTCACGTCCACCATTACTGAAAAGCCAAATATAATGAATATAATGGCACAACTTTTACGAGACCTCTGAGATGCTGAGCGAATTACTCTGGGAAACATCAGCAGCAATAAATGTCTACTTACACGCGCAAAATTCAAACCGCACTCCAAGCGTTTCGAACAGAACTCGCACAAACTACAGATGGCTGTGATCATTATATTCAGTATCCGTTTCACGGGATTCGCCTTGAAGGTCGTTCAAAAGGCAAAACGGTCCTTTTGCCGCGAATCCTCGATTTTTAAATATTTTATGAAATTTTAAAATCGGAATTTCAGGCAAAGTACTTACAGTACATCAATTGTAAATGAGCGGCGTTAATGAAAAAAATAAAATACATCGATTAAGTCCCAAAAGTATTAGCTTGGTGATGAAAATTTTTCCACCATTTTCGCGGAAACATCCCGTTATTGACGTTAGCTCGCTTTTTCAAGTCTTATAAATGCGATCACCGCCATTTTCGAGATGAAATACGTCATCTTAACAACTGAGAGTGCTTCATTTTGCGGCGTTTCACA
>JTDE01002631.1:10228-47887 GCA_014338405.1 Paragonimus skrjabini miyazakii
CGCCAACCATGAGGGGCGACCGTACCCAGCTTATTTATTTTATTCCGTTTCATTTATGTTCTTTGTTGCACAACCACAGACTCATCCTGGTGCCCCATGACATTTCTTTACTTTCACTTAATCTGTGCTGTGCGACCGGAGACGGGTTTCCGCATTTCCGCTCCTGTCTGCATGATCAGGAAGTAGTTTACCTACAGACAGGGGCTTTCCGGATATGTAACAAACCTATCAAACCCATTGAGTCAGACGCACTCAACGAATCAAGTTGAGTCCCAGTCAGTTATCCGATTTATCGGACTTTGGAGCTAGTGTCAAACAGCCGAACAATGTAGTTCGAAAGCTTAAGTTTATTTGGACAGCTTACAATGGAATCAGGAACTGCAGCATCTTTAACAGAATGCATAAGCCTATCGGTGAGACGTTTGAGTAAGGACAGGAATAACACCTGATAGCAACGATGACCAGTTTGAACATTCAAATGACTTGCATTTGATTGCGTGCCGATGTTTTCACGTATACAGCAAAGGCTAATGGTAGTCAGTGAAAACCTGCTGCAGTTAATTGGTAAACTATCGGATTGGATGGCAAGTGATCCAACAGCGATTTTGAAGTGCTTGCGTCTCTCATTACAGTCGGACGTTCCGAGACTTGATGATCTATGCGATACGCTGAGCCAGAAATAACGGGCAGTGCACTTGTAAAGTGTGACGCGGGGTATGACTGATGTTACTGCCACTTACTGGCGCTAGTTTTTCGTGCAAGACCTAAGATGCTGTACACAAACCACTGATGATGATATGTGCACGGGAGCCTTTTTATAAATCAACGGTTTTCAAAGTGTTCTCCACGCCGAACTCTCGGCATTTTGTGGCACGCTTGCTAAGCTTATCGTGTCATATGGCGTACCTCAGGTTGTGTATATATGCCCAGTATGTTTGATTTTTGTGTTTGGTATCCCCCTGGTGTTAAAAGACAGTTTCATTCGTTTAAATAATACCCTAGGAAGTGGCGACTGACTGATTTTATCGAATGAACACAACCACCATAAATAATTTTTTAACCGAAATTAACATTCTCTAACGATACTTTGTGGTGATGCTTGATGTTTCATTACTCATACTTATATTTCCAGCATCCAATGCAAGCAGTTGATTGCCCCGCTTTGGTGCGCGCCTTCTCTCATACGCTGAAATGCGATGCACATGATTCTGCGGATCAGTCAAGTACATTCACGTTCGTGGTTTTGGCTGACCCCCAACTGGGTCTTTTGGAACGCTATGTGGAAAAGCGTCCACTACCGCATCGTTGGGATCGAGAATTGACATGGGTTGATCAAGCAGTTCGTTTGGTGAATTTGCTTAATCCACGACCCAAATTTGTGATTGTATGTGGAGATTTAGTAGACGCCCAACCTGGTTCAGACTATCGCAAGTCTCAAACTTTAGATCTGTTGCAAGCATTTAGTCGATTGGATCCTTCCATTTTACTTTTGACGCTTCCCGGCAATCATGATGTTGGGGACTCACCGACGCCTATGGGCTTGCGGGATTATACTCAGACTTGGGGCGACGACTACTACTCATTTCAAATTAATAACTCCGACTTCCTCGTTTTCAACTCCCAATTTTGGTGGGACGATTCAAATTGCAAAGACGCCAGTAGAGAATTCAATTCTTGGGTTGAAAATCAATTAGTGCGATTGAAACAGAAGTCCAGTTCACATCCTATCGTATTCCAGGTCAGAGTAATATTTTCATCTGTGGCGGTTGATTTATCACGCCTAGTAGCTTTGGCAACCCGTTTAGTTCACATTCATCACTTGACGACCTCTCTTTCTTAAAATCCTAGGTCATACGGTTTGGTGACTTATTTGTGGGTTACGCATCCTAATTCTACACTAAACGTATTTGCTTTTGAATCAGAAGCAATGTACAAGCATTATGGTTTTCAGTTTTTTAATCCCAGATTAGTTCAGCTTTTACGTCCGAAGTCGCGATTTTGACCGCAGTCACCTTTGATGCACTTCTAGATAGTATACTTACATATATTTCAGACTTCGAGTAACTTACCAGTTAAGAATAAATAGTAGGCGCCTGGCGAATGGCAGTACGCTAAAAATAACATCGATTTTCCAGAACAGAGAGCCTACATCATCCCAACCTCCACCTTAGGGTGTCAGGATACTAGTTCATCCAGCCTCTCTCTAGTGGCCTGCTTGACGTAAGTGATAGTCAGCACCGTCCCATTTAGCCTGATGGGTCATTGGGTGCTCGAGCCATTGCACCGCTTCGTGGCAGAGCTGGAAACCTAACTTAATTTCATATATTTCATACCACGTTCAGAAATTTACCTTGACCATTTTAGGATCTGTGTGGTTAGTATCAAGACGAATTGTGGTTTTCACTCTTCGTCTTAAGTTTGTCTACTGGAAGTTTTTTGTTTGTATTTACTTAATTAATAAGACCGAGGTCAGCAGACTGGTCTGAGGTAGACCCTTTTTAGGACACCACATTATAGTTCTCTCGATTGTGAATCCTCAGTTTGCGTGTTGTATTCTCTTTAATGGTAATAATGGTCACTACGTACCTCTTTCAACTTTGACACCTTTGCTCACCACCCCCATTATCTTTCATAGCATATCCCGTTTTTCACGAAGTCATTTGATGAACCAGATGATTATTTTAACATTCCCCAAGCGATGCGATCTTCTGTGATGTGCAAACTGTATAATGCTGGTGTGCGACACGTTTTTACTGGCCACTTGCACAAAAATTCCATCCATACGTGGGTTCCACCTGGACAACCTGACACCAGCGATCCACTACACTTGATAAGCAGTTCTGCGGTTTGTGTACAGCTTGGATCTGATCAACCAGGCATTCGCTTAATCGAGGTTTCGACTGGTAACTTTGCGCGACACGATTATTGGCCTTTGGACAAGCTCGAGACGTTACTTGTCAGCGGCAGACAACCAAGTTTTCCACATTGATCTCTCACATTTCTTAGTGAAGTTATATCACTCATTTTTGTATGAGACACGTTTTCTTCAACTGATTTATCGTCGATTTCAGTAGATTTTGTCTTGTGAACAAAATGCACCTCAATATACATTTTTTAACTGTCCTCATTCTTTCGTACCGCGGCACCAAATTTGTCTGTTTTTGTATGGATTTAATCGAGGTCTCTTCTCTCACGACGTCGGACTGTCGTAGATGTCACTGGATTACTGCAGACTCAGTCGCAAGAATGGATAGATTGTATGGGATCCTGGATTATTTACTTAACGGAACTTGATGCAATAAAGTGGGAGATGGAGTACTTGTTGAACACCAGCTTGTTTGTAGCATCTGTCGGATGCATTACAACAAAGATCCCGACCGCCGCTACAGCACAACCAAGTGATTCGATCGGGTTTAGTCGTCTTCTTTTCGTTCCTTCGTCGGCTTCGTCTACATTGGTAAACCTAAGCGAAGTCACAGTTTCTACGTGAACATTGTTTTCACAGTGAATGTTATTGACTGCCGATAACTGTCACTGACAGAGGGATTGTAAGCATTATTACGGGACTAGCCTACCGTTAAAATGCTAAGCAAATGTTTGCGTGCACTCCCATCTCCCAGAAATCTTCGCAAGTGATATCTGCAAGATATATTGAATCTTGACCAACCCTTTCGATAACTGTGTCGTGGATTATTCAACATGACCGAATCCCCTGGAAATGCATGGGTCTGCTCTCGCCACTTGGACAGTTTACATGTATCATTCACTGAAACTTAGAGTAGCTGTGCCTAATCAGACTCTCCGCCTTCATGGTATTCTGTTTGTCGTTTTATTTGTTTTATTTATAGTCTACTGGCCTCAAACCTGCAATAAAGTATTGTGTGGATTTTGCCATCCTTATTGACGTCAGTCTGCTTCGCTTTTCATTGTAACAGACGCTTATCAGCCACAACGTGGTGTTCGAAAACTAACTAAATCAAGTTCTCTTGATACTGCTTGAATGAAGCCCGGGCTGTAAAAGAGGTTACTAACATCTTGATGTATTTTATGTTAAACATTTGACATCATGCATTGCTTGAAGGTTCTCGATGACATGCCTACTTCGTCTACCTGCCTCCGTTTCACTTCCCGATACTTTAATTCAGGAGGGGCTTCCGACATTTACATGCAAATGACCAAGTGGCTGCTTTATTTACCGACTGTTAGTTTAGTGGCAAAATAATACGCGAATGTTGAGCTCTTATTTAAATAAGAGCTTTGTTGGCATATTGTTGGAGTTTGACACCCTTGGATGATAATCGTTCCGTCTAATTTGAAAATGTGACTCTGGAATAGGGTGGTAATGATCATCATGCTGAGCGAGTGTTTATACGAGCATGTTAGTCGTTTCTGCGAATATATGTGGTCGACATTAGTAACTACGGATCGTTACTCGTACTGCTGCTAGGCATCGACTTCAACCTGTTCGTTAACCCTTCCTTGGTATTGATGAGTGTGTTATTTACAAGGCAGCTTCTGAAACGGTTTCATTAATTTTCAATAGGTCTTCTTTGCCATACTCATTGCAGCGAAGCGACAAATGTGAGGGTATAATTTTAGGCATCTGGAGAAATGTCTGTTCTTCCTCTGAACCTGTTAAAGTAAAAGCTGCGTTACTTGTGTTTACTTTATACGAGATCGACTGTGAAGCTAGTCATTTTGTTTTAACTGCAGGAGGTGACAAAATACTTTCGAAGTGAATGACTGTTAAAAACTATACATTCAATAATTAGTACTTCGCCATGTTTTCGTAAATCACTTATGATCGCTTCAAACTTCTGTATGCAATTGGCTAGTGTGGAGTGTGAAAACAAGAACAATTCGTATATGGCAATGTTACCCGCTGCTTAACTATCACCTTTCCTAATATTTGGCATAAGATCGATATTTCGTTTTAGCGCTCAATTTGATAATCCTGACCCCAGGTTGATTGCTGTTTAAGTGGAAATGACCACAAGAATTGGCAAACATACCACAATACATGAGAAGCAAGAACAGTAATGTATTAAGGGGGTATAGAATTTCCAGGAGGTAAAGGGATAAAAAATTATACTGATGCACACAGAATTTCCGAACAAGCTCATCATTGACCTCTGCTCTTTGCCTTAACAGACAGCGTCCTTAATCAAAGGTGGTTAGTATCTTCCGGACTCCACCCAGGAAGCCGAGAGCGTCCTACTGAAGCAAGCTTCAGTGTGGGTGTCATCATATGCCGATCCCAAGTCACAATGGCTACCCGGCTGCCGCCTCCAGCGTGACCAACTACTCGCAGAGGACACGACGTGACAGGCAGTGAGTGGACATTCGTAAAATTTAGCCAAACCAACGAAGCCTGTGAGACTGTATCAATATGCTTAAGGGTTGAAATAACTTATCTGTGCCGAAGATACGTCCCCGAACTCCGTCATTGTTGACAGGGTGCTTCCACCACACGCTTCTCATGCTTCGGAGACACCAACGGTCGAAAATGGACGCTATGTGAACACCCTCCATGTAGTTGGGCTAGGTTCCACGGCCATACATTGAGACTACTGTTGTAGTGGCATTGCACACCCTATCTTTCACATAAAGACTGCGATCATGCCGACGCCACAAATGACGTATGTTGACAAATGTCATGCGAGTCTTTACTGTGGGATTTGTGATTTCAAGATGTTCCACTACCGCTATTACAGCTCCCAGCTACCCTCATCGGCTCACCATCAACAGAGAGAAGGCGCAGGGTCCTTCCAATTTTGCAACAACACGTTGCAATTAGAAGGTGCTGAGACCATACCAAACTGACGAACTGAAGCCTCTAATCTCTCTACGGTGTTCTGGAGTCTCTGTGAGCTCTCACATATTAGGGTAATACCTGCATACTCTTTGTCTCGAAGTCGAGTGCCTGGGAGCAGTTCCACATCGTCATATTCACAGTTTGTCACGGCATACTCTAGAATCTTTTCTTCTGCAAGGTTGAATAAGGAAGAAAGACTGGACGGTTCTATCGTATCTCACTTGCGATGTTAAGGGTGGGCAATACGCTGCCATAAGCCCTAACCTGGTCCGAGGTCAGGGCGAAACCCGGCACGCTGTTCGTGCAATTTGCTTAGTCTACAACGTGCAGCGGTTGCAGGCAACTTCTACGAACTGAGAATCGGAGTCATCTCCTGTTGATTTGCACACGAAGTGCGTGAGCCGTTTTTGAAAATAGTGATGATGTTAGCCAGAATCCAATCATTAGGAACATTTTCACCGATCCAGCTTTTATGAAGCACAGTCGTCGTCTCTTCGATTGAGGCTGGACCCCATCTATAAAAAGACAAGAGGGAGAATTTTGCTTTAAGTCTCCTGGTTATGTTTTAAACAGAACTGTCACCTTTAAATAGTGATGCTATATAGATAGATCTTTTGTTTGCTTTTTGCGGTATATGTACCTTTGTGCTCATTAGGATATGTTTACAAATAAATTGCTCCAGATAGCCATTTTCAATGTTTATATTAAATTAAAACTTTTTCTATAGTGCCATTCGAGTCTATTTTCACAGCTCTTCCTAGTAAACGCTGGACCAAGGTCCTCTTCCGTCTTGACAGCGCAAAGCTACTAAGGTTGCACTGACTAAGTTGGTTTACGATATACTTTATGTTATATCGTGCCATCCTCAAAACGTGACATGAACACGTCTGTAAACACTACTTGTTGATGGGTCGGGCTTCAGAGGGGTAGGGCAGATATTTTTATGGGGACAGTTGAAGTACATCATTGTTTCACTGAAGTTCTTCGATTCGTCTGCCATGCGGATGATATCGTTTACGTAACGTTTATGAAAGAGCAAATAACTGTTTATGGTCAACTAATAAACTACTACTTACAAGCTTTGCCACAAAAATGTAAGACCTTTCCTCGACCCCATTGCTTCTCCGTTCTTTTGGCGGTAAATCCTGCCGGAAAATTTACAGCGATACAATAGCTGTTTTAGCCCATCTTTTGGTGTCCCCCACGATGATTTCATTGTTCTCGGTTTACTGACCGAGAAACTCAATGATATCACTTGGTGGGATATTTGTAACGTCGTGCGAGAATAAGTGCATTTCCATCGCGTTCAGATGGTTTACAGTTTGGACAAATTCAAAGAAATCTCTAAGACCGTGAATCGCTAGTTTTCTTCCCAACCGATTTTAACAATTCGGCTAACCATTCTGCCATTGCATGATGCAGCAGATTACACATAATCAGCCGTAGCAGTACTCCGTTTTTATGCATCCTGGATAACCTGTAATGCCTAAGAATTACAATGCCTATTGGGTTAATTCTTTCAGGGGTAAGTAATTCTATCAGCCCCCTTCGTTTCGTACATCTGCCAGTTCCACAACCACGCCAGTGAACCTCGACATTCTCAACAGAATGCTCTTTGTACAAACCACCTCATTCTTTGCTGATTGAGTGTAGCCATATCTCGAACATTTTCTTTAAGTAATCTGGATCTGCCACCTAAAAGAATCAGTTCGTACTTTTACTCTACGCATTCGGCTTTGCGTGGATGAACGCATCAGCGCCATCGTTGGCATATGTTGATGGACACTATCTCGGCCTTAAGCATAAGATGTGATCATGCGGGCATTGTAACAGCATTAACCTATCGCTGAACTTATTTATCAAGAGTGAAGGCATCTCGGACCGCTGCTTGCCTTACTGTCTTTCTAAAGTAAATGGTTACATCATACTGATGGAGTGAAACCTATAGTCCGTGGAAGATGCTCTGAATTGCCTGTGAAACATCCCAGGTTTGGACAGTACCGTTTGTACACTCTGACGGGCTATCTGTGTCTGGACCGCCTCACTTAGCATAATGAGAAACGCCGCCTGCTAAGCAGGGAACTTCGCGACCTTGCATAATAGTGGTTGAAGACGTTGTCGAACATGAAGCTGTTGCGGTTGATGGTGAGCATGCGTCCATAAGGTTGTTGTGTCTTATTCATGGACTTCTATTGTTACGCTTTGTCTTCGTACATTCGTACTTATTTATTAATATGCTACGCTGTAGACTACTGTCTGCACCAATGGTCACCAGGACAATAATACGGCCCAGCGTGACTAATGTACGTATATGCGTGTGTAATGATATCATTATGATCAGGATCATCACAGACAGTGATTCGTGATGATGCTTAACTGTAATAAAGCCTAAGGAAGAGCATACCTTAACTAGTAAATGAAAAAAGAGAGGAGGATACCTAACTCCTGAACACAACTGTGCCTATACCCAACCATTCACTATCAAGATGCCTACATCTTGCGACCAACACAACTGAGGTGTTATTGAAAGTAAGGTGTCATCAGTAAGACAGCGTCCTCACGGCATTCACTGCCCTGCGTCGTTACTTGCACTCCCGTAAGACAAATTGGCGAAACAACCACATCATTCTTGTCATTTACTCCAATTAGCCGCCATCTCCCGTAAGATCTCTGGCGACCGACTCCGATTTGCAAGGGCTGTAGTACAGGAAACAAACCCGACCTACAGTGATCAACTCCATGGTAGAAGACTCAGGCTCTGCACTCCAGATCACCGTGTGCCCACCTCGCGTCTTACTCCAGTGGACCACAGCATCGGCAAAAAGTGCTTGATATGGCAGACGACTAACCGGTATCCTTAGTACGTGGCCTAACCATCTAGGTTTGTACATACCCAAAGGTTGAACAAGTGCTTCTCTTTTGCAATCAATATCAAATGACCACTTGCTAACCTCTGTCGTTTACAGGTAGGTGTCGCCCAGTCGGACGCAGCTGTCGGTGACCAAATGACTGAAGACTGTTCACACTTACAGTCCTGAACGGCTGAGTTTCGCAGCCGTGACGTTACACAGCTCTGACGTTCGACTTATATACATGGTCACTGCTTCAGAGAAATGTCTCTGTCAATAGATGTGTTCTATATTAGCTGTTATTACCATAGCACTAGAGATACGGATTCTTATTCCTTTCAATATACCTCCGCTACAGTCTAGCAGATGTACATTGCATTTGGAGGCTACAAACCACATTCCAAAATAACTGGCAGAAGAGGAGGTAGCATCTAGCATTGTTTACACTGTGAAGCTTGTCACACAACAACATCTTATCTTCAACGTAATCAGAACGGCTCAGTCTTTCACGTGATAGGGGACCACATCGGTATCTTTTGAGTGACACAGATGATCCCCCAGTATTTTCCCTATGACAGAAGTAAACAAAAGTGGTGAAAATAGACTGGCTGAAAATAAACTGCTTCCGCTACCGAAACTGTCAGACAGTTCTCCGTAGATCCTAACGCGAGCTGAACTATGACGTCCACTAACCGACAGTATGCTTGCGTAATTGTTCTGCACGCCCTGTGTGGTAAGCCGCTGCAACAATGTAAACCGTTCCATTGAGCCGAACGCAGTTGTGTAGCGGATAAAAACGGCAATCTTGGCCTGCAATACGTATGGCGCTATACCAGAATATGACAGTGAACATTTCACAAATACCCCCTCGTCGAGAACGTAACCTTGCCTATTCTTCCCTAACATCTGCCTCGAGCTGCAGTGGGTCGATGCAGCCTAATGGAAGCCAGAACCCTAATTATGATTCGAGTCAAGTTATTATCGCTATGATTTTCACAAGACCCTGTGCCCTCTTTCTTGAATTTGGAAGCTTTTGTCGAGTGACTCAGGCAGAGAAGGATATTCTTCATCGTTTATGCCTGTTGCAATAACTGAGTTCTCCACTAGTTCCCTACTAGTTTTTCCTCAAGTTGTTTGAAAAGTGGCGACACGGGGTCATACTCTTTTTCATTTGGAAGCCAAAATACAGTCATGGACCTCAACTTTCGTAGTTGGTCCTAGATCTACCGACTGGGGTACTACATTGCAAAATTGTGGCAGTAATATAGTAGACGCAGGAGGCCAGGTAAATTGGCCCTCAGATTGTTCTGCCCAGCGGTCTAACCCTCTGGAATGATCATGGCTAAGTGTACCGTCTGCCTCACTGTTAGCCTTACTGACAAACGCCTTAGGCAAGTAGTACGGATAAGCTTGGAAAGTTTTCTGGTGTTCCCTGAAGCAAAAACGGTTCCTACTTCCTTAACTTTATCCGTTAACCAAGCCCCGCGATAGACGATCCGGATACTCTTAACTTTCTACGGGTGTCGCTGCTAAGTTTATTGTATGAACTGTTGTGATGAATATTCTAACAACTCAGGGACTTTCTTGAGATCTAATGTTTGTTTAACCCACAAGTCATCATGCCGCATACCATATAGCACCTGCTTACTGAGTTACCTGTGGGATCTGGGTCCGGAAGCTGTTCAGACCATTAGGGTTTGAACGGATGTGCTTGCAGTTTAGGCTTGTTTAGTACTTATAATTCACCAACTGTCTGGTCAGTTTCTTCATAGCCAGTTATTGCGTTCAACAGGGTTGTTGCCGAGCGAAAGTAGGAGCAAAATGGCTATGTATCAACACAGGTCCGAATCTGGATGTGCGCTCCTGTAAGAGCGGCAGTCCTGGGTAGAGCCACGCCACTCATATCTAACACCTATGTGGTCTATCTGAGACCAGGTCTGATTCGGAAAATAACGGCGCCAATTATATCGGTGATTTGCACGATGTCTGACATTAGCGCTGGCTAAAAGTAGTTTGTGCTCGGCATTCACTTGCGACAACCGCCCCCCCTCATTATTCGAGCGATGTTATACCAGCGCAAACGTGCCACCCATACGAAGCTGAGCTTCCTGAAGTCTTTCATATCTTGAGCCAGAATGACCTTATCAAAACGATATGTCGACCCCAGTAGAGCAACCAGACTCAAGTAAAAGTCATCTTTCACAGCGGTGTCATTACAGTCAGTTGGAGCATAAGCAAATACGATGAAAAGATCTCTGAAAGTTTGGTATCTACGGCTGGGTTGAACAGAACCTACCGAGCGGATGGAACGGAAACTACTGCGAACGGGAGTCCGATGTATCAATACGGTTGCGGCCGAGGTGATAAGGACTGTACCTGATCCGACCGGTAACACCGGCCGTAATGTTACACGGAGTGCTCAACCGGCATCGGGAAGACAGTACTAGTGCTATCATTTCCATACGTCGACCATTGCCTCGTATTCTGGCCTTCAAAATGTAGCGGACATTGACACTTAACGACTCTAATATTCTTGTGAGAGTAGCCTCTTAACTTATCTGTTTCAAAGTGTGAGCGTTGAAAGCATCTATATTAACTCGCATCCTGGACCTGTACAAGAGTTGAGGGAGCGGAGGATGTGGTCAGATATGGGACACGTTTGCCACTGCATATGGTCACGGTGTGTTAAGTATATATAAATGTATGCCGGGACAATTTTATAATGATTTGCTGTTCTGTGAGATTTGTAGAACATTCATTGGGATTGGGCTCCGGGAGGGGCAAGAGCTTCAAATTAAATAGATCCTTTCGGGAGGGGTCAATATTAGCGTGTTTTTCGCCTGTCCATTCTATTGTAGGCGGTAGATCGGGTGATCCTGTTTATGCCACGAGACGGCCGGTGCATTTTTGTCATTTGTAGTGCTGTGAATATTCATAGTTGTGATGTATTATGGCCTAGATGCACTGTTACACCTCCGTGTTCACACCAAACTACTTTGCTCACAGTGTAAAAATGAGTCGGGTAAAAGCAGCTTAGCTACTCTGTCGCACTTTACCTGAGATGCTGACAGCAATTAGTTGCTATCCATAACCTGGAGCCGGGCTTGAGGTCTGACGATATATTACTGTGTTGGTGCTAAACTACGTGTTTCACAACCACCCAGATGACTAGAATGGACGTCCTATTAGTATGTATAGCTATACACAACTGGGCTGTAATCGAAAAAAACTCAGCCTGATCTCTACGTCAAATGTGTTGTGCTTGGCGTAATGTCAGTAAGCACCTTCTATGCGGTTGGAATCGGACATTCCTTCGTACATATGCCATTATTGCCAACTGTTAGATATTTAGGACAACTTCGCGACTCTATAAGCCTTCTCACCAACGTTATTTTTTATCTTCAAAAGTAACCGAATGGGTATGATGTGGCTTCTAGACGAGTTTGCCCCATTGGAGAATTCGGTTTTGGTTGGTGATAAAACAACCATAGAACAAAGTGCACTTGTTGTCCAACAAAACAACGCGAACAGTGCTATTTGATTTGCTTAGCCAGTCACCTTAATCATCGTTGTCAGATGTCAATTTACTTGTCATTTGTATAGCAGTTTGTCTGATTTCTTGCATTCCCTAATTTGGATTAAGTGGGAAAGCCTCTCAGGTTTGGCATTCCGTTTTATCTCGATGGCACCGCTTGCAAATTATGCTTTGTATTCCGCACTTAGTTATTCCTTATATGTCTTATTTGCAGATTTGTTAGTCGAATTGCACTTACTCTTTGGTAGTGTATTCCGACTGGTGTTGATAAGTTCCACTAATCTCTGAGTGACAGTAACGTCGGACAAGGCATTACTCGAATGTATGCTCAGTAGGGTCATACTAGATAAGAAGGTGGAACTTTTTGACTGATGCCGAGCTTGACTTACGCCTGATATTTGGACGGTATTTCATCCAACCTTCGGGCGAACTTGATAATTACAAGTGCGTTCTCACATTGTACTTGCAGTGGTTGCATTAATCAAACGAAGGATGTCTACCGGATGCGTAACAGCTGTGCGTTCGAGTAAATGAACTCGTTCAACTGTGAGGCTCAAAATACTACTGTCTACGTAAAGTTGCATATACTTTTCATTGTTGTCTCTTTGACGAATCACAGTGTTGCCGTCTGTGCTTCGCCTACTCGTTTAGATATTGAAGTGTTCATAAGTGCTCTTATATTTATGCAATGCGTATTTTACCAAAGTTCGGTTAGCTAATTAAATGGTGTAAAAGCTGTTTCTGTACCTAGACGAGTTGGAGCGTGGAGTGCAAAAACAAGCAAACAATGATTGTTTGAAGAACTCCCTTCACTTTAATAAAATCTTCTTGTTTAACAATGGTGATGAGAATCCGTGCAGATGGCAGTTTCACTGTCTTTTGGACGATCCCGTTGCCAGTTGTGAGTACTGGCCTGTCGGTCAATAGGGTCTTTAAATGGACGTGATGTATATACTTGTGGTTAATCTACAAACAAATGTAGGTATAGCACTACTTCAGATTATTAACTGGTGATTTCGGCAGTGGAATACATATCACTAACGATGATCGCTATAGTGCAGTTGGACTGAGGCGGGTTCCTGACTGATGAACGTTTAGCTAACCAGGGCCCACACATATGCTGTTGTGAGCGGAATTGTGGTCGATTTATTATTCATGATTGTGTGTGGGCTGAGATACTACCAGGACACTCAGACCTAAACAGGAGAACGTTTAGAGTTCTCAAACAAAGACTTTGACTCAGAAGCCTGTATCGCAAGGCAAGGGGTGGGTGACAGCGTATTAGAACCGGTACTCTTCCTCGAAAACGATGCCAACCTTCTTCCAGCCTGGAAGACCAGGAGACTATAGTTTGTCAAACCTCTACCTATTGACCTTTCTGGTATGAGTGACTCTGTCGGTGTGGTGGCGACACCGTCCAGTTTAGCCTAATAGGTCATCGGAATGCGCAAACCGTCACATCACGTTAAGGTCCAGTCTGGTTGTGACGGGGTCGATTGACATTAGCCTGTCAAGATGGCTGTCAGCTGCTGCGTTGAATTTGTTTATAAGAAGTGATGATAAACATAATAACGCATTTCGGATTTGAACGACCGGTTCGCCTGAGCCTGGGTCGTGGATAGTATTAACAACCGGGCTGATCATGCTAGTGTAAGCACTGTTGTATTTTTGTGTGAAGGTTATCGTTTTTTCTAATTAGTTGAAATTGTTTGAGGCCGCTCAGTCCCTCGTCATTCTGATATCTCTACACAGTGGTTATGCACGCTGGAGTCTTCTGTGCGTGCGCAATCATTGTTTGTCAACCTACTTGCATGACTACAATATCCTTTAAAATATCCTTCTGTATGTTTGATTGTCGATATTGTTACTACCATCTTGTTTGCGCGGAAACTAACCGTAACTTCTTGTTTTACCAGGAGTTTTTCAACCGGATTCCACTTTGCCTGCGTGCGGTCTGCCATGGCCGGCCTGTGACCACCGTATTTGGACAAATTGATCGCGGTCGTTTGGTTGCATGTGCTTCCCGTCGATTATTTCGCTATTCGACGGGCCAAGCTTCGGAATTGACATCCAGGAAAGGACTTCAGAGTGAGAGAGTGTCAGCTGTGTTGAACAAAATGAAACTCGCTGAGTCCAGTCTAGATTTGGGTGTTCCCTTAACTACCGGCCACCTAGGGAAAAAGCGGGCAGACAAGGTTGGTCATGGCGATTTACCTACTTATAGTGCAAACAGGATTCAGTATTTTGAAAGTGATTTACACGGGCTCGGGAGCACTCTTCTGTCACTGCTTACTGTGCAGTGCTATATTATGTGCGGTTGTATCTACACTACTTGTGCATTTCTGTTTACTATCTCGGCTGATACAGAGGTCTACAAGGCGGTCTACAAGCACCAGTTTTCCAGATGCTTTTGGTCGTACTCCTTCATCGTCGTCACTAAAATGTATTGTTTCCTTATTTTTCCACCGCAGTCATGCCCAACCACATCCGTGGCTGTCGAGCTATTTTATACCATCTTCTGAGCTTGCTGTAGCCCAATGATAACGATACCTGATCATCAAGCGCATGGTCCTCAGTTTGCACCCCGGTTACTACGATTGTGTTTGTTCAGGTTCATGCTATCTGAACCTATCCAACAGATATTTGGTATTGTATATCATATGGCAGAGAACACCATGTAGTGTAAAGCTTAGAGTTGATGGAGTGGAACACATCGAAATCGTTGCCTCTGGTTGGCACTACATTCTTACAATCATCAAATTCTAGTTTCGTAGACTGTGGATCTAGTTTGTCACATTTTTGTGTTGGTTTTGTAGGAGGTATCAAAACCGACCACCATCCTTGCTATCATTGAAACCACTGGCACGTCTCAGTCTATTAGTGCTGTAAGTAGTTATTCCTACCCAGCTTTTCCATTTACGATTTTAAACAGACGTTGAAAATTTAAGTTCCCAGTTTTTGTACGTATAATGTCACATGTGATCGGGGTATTTCCACGTTTCCCGAGGCTGGACAGAGGCAGTCACGACGATCGAGCTCAAACCCACAGCCATGTGATTACTAATTGGGCGTCGTTGTTACCGAGGTGTTGTGCACCTAGAAGAAGCAAAAGACTGGCCTGGGCGATTTACACTTGAGCCGATTTCGTAGCATTTCAGTTTGCTTACTGCAGACGGTTTAAACATACCGAGTTCCAGACAGCGACAAAGTATATGTGGATCTAACTTTGTTTGATTTTGACGACGATAGCAATAACGTTACAAACAACTCCTGTTGTAGGTACGTATTAGGGCAGTAATGTCTGACTGTAATCCACTTTTGTTTCATACATAAATTACGGCACAGAAAGTATGTTGGGTGGATCGCGCGTCTGGTCATCAAGTGTTGTTTGGTGATCGATGATTTTGACTCCTTGTTGTCCGTTCTCGTATCGCTAGTTTCTTTTGTTTGGTGAATTGGGATTCTGTATGATTGAACTCTGTATATTTGTGAAGATGCTGCAAATTGAGTAGCTACGCCCAGCTGCTTTTCACTTCTGATAGATATGATAGATATACATATATATAACTATGAATATATATTTATACCTGTAAATATATTTAATGAAACGAGTAATATAACATGGGCATGTTTTTGGTAACATAAATGAAGAATTGTTTCGCGGAGTTACTTTTATTAAGCTGTGCGAACCGTCTGATGATCTACGCAACCATCAGTCCCGACGTGTTCGCCTCAATAATTTAATGATGGTACTATCTTCAACAACCGAAGGCCTGTTAAATCTTACACTATGTGGTCCGTAGAAACTCTGTAGATTAGTTCCCCAAAATGAGCAGTATCATTCCCTAGTGGTTGTACTGGGGAATTGCATAGAAGGAGACGACAGTAGGTACGTGCATTGACACTCGTTTCACAAGTTGTTCGTTGAAATCTGTACCCGGTGTTTTGTTTATAAAGCAACGACCAGATTGTTTATTTTTTCCTTCGCGATTCACTGATGAGGAAATTCTTATTCGCTAACAAGAATAACTTATCACTGATGAGTAGTAGGGGATTTTGATTTTCATATAGATTGAACATCACCCACAATTGATCGCAGCTGTCGCATTCCCATAGACTTTCCAGTCGGCCCCTTTCGAAAAGAAGCACTAGACTCGAGTTTCGCTCTAATTGGAGCTCGTCATAGTGCATATCCTCGCCACTTCCGGGACTTGAACCACGGACACGCTGTTCATGAGGCACCCTATCCGAGATGGCGATGTGTCGCAGTCAATGGCGGACCTGTATCCATACCATTTCTAATTCTTCCTGTTAGTCTTCTCTCATTAATTTTCAGCCTCCTCAGTAACGTTTTCTTCTAGGATATTCTACGTCACTGTTGAGGTGAACGGCGGCCCGAGCCACAGTACCTTTTGGTCAGGCTCATGGCTGTTATGATGATGATGATGTTCATGAGGCAACCGTGCTTACCACTGCGCCATTGACCTCACGTTAGGCGTGACCGAATTATCATATGTGAACGCTCAGCCACTTTCGCTTGCGAGTAATGATCAGGTTGCCCGATCGTCTCGAAATGGAGGCACAGTAACTGTCGTGTTAACTCCAGTCGATGACCCCTCGACTAGGACTTCTCTCCAAGTTGAAATCACGACTGGAAAGTCCATGGGAATGTGACAGCTGCGATCAGTTGTGGGTGATGTTCAATCTATATGAATAACTTATCACTTATGAACTTGACTTGTAGAAGTGTCGTCATACGTCCCATGATTGTGTGAGTTGTTAGGGATGTGCTGTTTTTCCAGCAGACGTTTATAGCTCGTTTAGAATTTTCGGATGATACGTCTCGGTCCATCATTGAGTTTCGCCACGTTAAGTTTATGCACAGTAGTGTATGTCGTATTTCGCATTTCGGATCGCGCCAGTTTTCAGACGAAAGTTACCTGATATAAGTCCGATTTCTGTCACTTTAACTCAATTAGTTCGTGTTCTCTGAGAGTCTGTAATGTGAAGATCAAAGCGAATTATGTTGTAGGCTGTACCCTGATTCAATCCTTATCTCCTTATGCCTACCTAGTAGTAATCGCTATTGTATGCGTCAGTAATTTGGCTGCATTTTCATATTTGCGCTCTACATTTCGTTAGCAATATGAATCGTTTAATTTCTTGTTTCGTTCAGCATTCATCTATCATTCCTTTGTCCCTAGTCCATTTGTATGCATACTCCCGTTTTCCACTCGTCAAAACATATACGTTACTTTTTAAGTGATAATTTCCAGAACTTCACGTACGAACTCTGATTTTTAGTTCAATATCTTTCAGTCAACACCACATTCATTTTCCGATCTAATGCTTTTTCAGTCTCTTGTCAATGCGGACGCGGTGGGCTTTCTAAACGTGTCCGCTTATGGTATTGCCCAGTATGTCGATCTGGACGCGTTGCGTGCTGATTTGTCCAGTTTGGATGCTTACCAATGTGCCTCACTTCCCTTAGAATTGTCTATGGAAGTTGTTCTGATCTCTTCAAAATACGCTCCCACTTCGAACAATCAACGGGACGTTTTCATCTTCAGGTACTTTTCTATGTGCACATCTGGTTGGCACTTTCTTGCTTTCCGTCTTCCCCATGAGCGGTACAGTGAATGTCATCCGAACTCTTGTTTGGTTCCACGGATCACGTATCAGTGCCTGATAATGTTCGCTTATCACGTTGATAGTACTAGCCTGGAAATGGTTTGGTTGTACGGTCCAATTATAATCCGGGTTGATACAGTGTGTTGAAGGTCTCATTGTGTAGTTACTTTGTACCTGCACTTGTGTAATACTGTAAAACTGGAACTAGTGTATGTATTGATGAGGTGTTAACTTTCAGCTTACCGATAAACTTGGGGATTTGACCGGTATGAATTCAACTACGTTCACATTTGATCACCGCTTTGACATTCAGATAGGCGAACTCTAACAAATGTGGTTAAGCATATGGGTATGTTAATTCAGTCGTGCTTAGTGTGAGGACAGTGACACCATGGTCAACATGACTTCCTCATGAGGACGTAGGCCTGAGTTCAAATATCTGTCGAGGTAAAGATATGCAGCACTGGTGAGCTGTAGCAAGCAAGGAACTAGAGCCTGGCGCTTTTTTTAAAAGGAGACTGGCCGCACAGTTTAGTTGAATGCGAAAACTGCTCAAAATATGAGTGTCGTCTGGTTTATCGAATGTTGAATTAGCCATCATCAAGGAATCTAAAAATAAGTCACATGGGTCTGTTAAGCATCCTTTGTTTTATTCTGTCCGAATACCACTTCACTTGTTTGTGCATTGTGGGATTGTATATAGCCCAGACACCTTTTTCCGACCAGAAGAAGCTTCTGTGTTAGGGGGGGGGGGGGGGGTGAAACGTTGCCGATGAAGCAAATTCTCGCTTACCCATAAGTTGTTTTGAAATTATGGAATCCTATTCGGTATCAGACGTTTTCTAGCTAATAGAAAATCTGTTGCTTTTTTTCAGAATGGGCTATCTGAACAGTCTTTTTCAACTGTGAAAGGTTTGATGTAATACTAATAGTTACCGACGAGTAACCATGCTTCAAACTCAGTGCTCCATGAGTTTGACAGTTTAATACGAGTTGTGTCCTTGTTTGAAGTGTTTGACAAACACACATCCTTCGTACAACCGTTAGAATCAAACTCTTTCTATGATCCTAATTTAGTTTATTCCAAAATGATTGTTGTGTCCTGCTTCTGACTGCTCACTCCAATTGGTGCAATCGGACCCCGGTGGTATCGCCAAACGTAGACTCTGTCTACATCCCATTATTAGGTACGGCGGCTGTGTTAGATAAATAGAGGCAATCAAACGGGCTGTAGCCTTACTCTGTGCGGATGCCAAAGGTGTATATTATGTATATTGCATATTTATTGAAACGTGTGCCATAATATATTACTTCGGAAATAAAATGGAAAGCTGACCCAATCCTAACATTCACTCTGTTGCGCCTTCATTATGGATTTCTGCACCAGCACTCAACTTTCAGTCACAAGTTTCCTTGAACCACGGTGTCTATTTGTTTTGAGTCAGTTAGGGCTCTTCACCTTTACCTCTGCACCGTGTTTTAACGCCTGTTCTCTTAATGTCGAACTAGATATAGAAATATGGGCACGTCAGGCGTACTTAAACCATTGCCGATTGGCGAACTGAACGATAAGGTTCAGACATTTGGAGAGTTGTTGCCTTCTTCTTCACTAGCTCTATTGCAATTCAAATAGACATATCTACTTATCATTGATTCTTTGCTTATCTGAAAGTTGGTGTTGACTCTATTTATCATCAATATTTTCTAATACTGTCACATTAGCAGATTATATCTGTTTCTTATCTTGTTCGTGGTCAGAAATATCGACGGGTAACTGAATGAGCACTGCGGCGCTACCGTGCTCATTGTCTATCACCTAGATTATTTGGAATTACTCAGACAATCATACGTACGGAATAAATGAATCAGCTGACTGAACACATGCGCTGCAGCAATATCCAGGACAGCGCGTCAAACTGAATGAATGGCTGCACATCATTGTTGATTGTTCGCTCTGAAGATTCAGCAAATATCTTGACTTCTCAACCAAGCCGACCATCAGCACTCTGATGAACACATTCGGTTCAATCTGGATTTGACATATTGATCATTGCATACTGTTTTAAAGTATACAGTCAGCTATCCAATACACTCATGCTATGCGTGAGGCACATCAACGCCGTCCAAGCCCATCCACCCCAGGTTTGGAGGTGACCCATTTTTGGTGCCCTACTCAATCTTCCTGGTAATACTATTAACGAGATAACACTGCTCAGGTGATTTTTAAGAGTACTCTTTAATGGACCTAGAATCGGTTATTCGAAATATGGCATTATTGAGGTGTGGTGTTATCTCCGAGGCATTACTGTGTCAAGGGTTTTGACATACTAGCTGCCTCTTCTAATCACTTCGCCTGTGCAGCGCACGTAACATAATGAATTTAGGCCACTGACCATACACAACTGTCACATATGCCCAGCACTTCGATCATAGAACACAAAATCATTTAGCTAATTGCTGCTATTCTTTTACACTTCTTTAATCAGAAAGTAATTTATCCCCAGGCTTGCAAACGTTGATCCGATTTCTGATTGTTAAGAATAATGATATTTGTAGTCCTGATTGATTTATGTAGTTTATTATTATTGGTAGCTCCAAATTCTGTTTCATAACGTGATCCAATGTGGGTTTTAATGTTGTGTTTTATTCTAATGATCATTAATCAGTAACTGTGGGGCCTATGTCTCTGGAAAACAAACAAACGTAGGTCTGGGTGAACAAACAACCGTTTTCCGTTCAATCTTTGATCGTCAGAGGCATTTCGGGTTTGATAATATGTCGACTGTCAGAAAATATTTACCAGACAAAATCCATCAGAAAAATGTCAGTGCACGAGTGCTCATTGAAAGGGAGTTCATCAAAACGCGTGTGTTGGTGTGTGTGGTGTGGTATTGCACTATTGACTAGGTTAAACACATACTTATGAAAAGAGATTGAAATTGTCAGGTTAACAACATTAACCGGCGGCTGCTTTGACATGACCTCGCATCTTGCTCATGAAATAATTGGCTCAACAAAAATAGTGAACATAGAATGCCTTTGATTATTCGTATTTCGTACAGATGGAATATCTAGCTAGACCCTCGATATAGTTCACATTTATTTGAAAAGTTAAGGAAAACTGAATAACCTTTGTTTGGTTTGTGAAAATGTGTGAAATTTGGACGAATATATCAATGATACCTTTCAACTTTAATCTTTATTCCTGCCAGTTTTAGCTGTCTAATCAAAATCAAAGCTTGTACTGATATTGCTAACACCGTGAACATCATCTGCGGAGCAGCTCGAGTGAAAGAGGGAGACTTTGATGGTCCAAGATGGTTACCTTCCTGATTTTGTGACTGACCTCTTCAGAATGATTGCATTGGGTAAAAAAGTTCGATCAAAAGGGTCGAACACAAAATTAATCATTTACTTCGCCGATATGTTGCTAGAGAAAACGAGTACATCGGAATGTGGAAAGGGGACAGTTCAGCAATAGCCACTCTCTCTCCTTGCCCAGCGGTTGTTAAACGTGTGTTCAGTTTCAACAGTGATCGCAGTCGATATCCTTGGTAAATTGACCTGATTACAAGACAACTTATTTACCAGGCAGTACACGATGTCACTGCAGTTTCCATTGTCAACAGACTGACTGCTCTCACATGCGTCTAGTGTTAGAAGGGTGTATCTTGAAAAGGGGAAAGTGGAGCAATTAAAGGAAAAAATGGATCACGTAAAAGTAAGAAGCAACGATTATAGTAATGAATGAGAATTATCGTCTGACCGGATGGTGATGAATTTGTGTGTGTGTGTTGTGTTTAGACGAAACACGTGACCGGCATGTGATAACGTGTTAATCGGATTACTGGATAAAGGAAATTTAGACGGTTTACGCATGGTTGGCCACGGGAGGTGTAGGGCCTACACGAATTTCTTTTGAAAACACAGCTGAAGGTTGTAGAGTCTGATCGCCTCTGTCCTCGATAACAATTTCTCCTGACAGCTCAGGGATGGACACGGGACAGTGTAAGCAATCTTTATGGCTTTGGCAATCGTGATTTGATGACTCACATCGATCAGATGCAATCCGATGCACTCGAGATGTGTTTCTTCACACCATTACAAAGCTATTTAGGAAGGTGCTCACGGATCCTATCTGATAGTCACTGAGCTGTTTTCTCAACATAGTCGGCTTGACAACAGCAGGTGGGAGGATAAACACAGAATCCCGAAGAAAACTTTGGCAAACTATCTTTAAAATGTGACACTCATGCCGGTCAGCTCTTAAATGAGCTGATCTCCCGTGCGGCACGGTGAGTCTTGGTCAATACATTTGTCAACCTGCGACTGATACGTTCGCTAGCCTCATGACCGTTAAATGCCAAACTGATAAAAGACGACTTTTTCGCTACTGTTTCTGCCATTGGTTAGACATCTTTAAACTTCGTATTCTTTTCAAGAAATCTGTTCCTGAGTTCCCATCCCCGCTCAACATCTTTTAGGTTTGGTGCGGTTACTTGTCTGTGGTGTTTAACGTACATATTTTTCTTGTTATATTAGCCAGATGGCGAAGAAAATTCTGGTTTTGCTTTTGGAACGAAGCTCAAGAAATGAGTGTTTTGTTCTGTCCACGTCTTTTTCTTATAAGTGGATCTTTGGATGAATGCGTCGAATCTGCGGTGCATTACTACATCGTAAGAAAACAACACACCTTCCTTCTCTTTTTCCAGAGTAAGCGGCACCTTCACGTGTGCACGATTAAGTATCAGGAGAAAGCCTCGTGCATCAGTGGCGTCTTTGTGCACACCAAATATGTCATCTGCATAGCGTGTGCAGAATAGAAACTCGGAAATTACAAGTCTTAATTGGTTGAGTTCCGCTTTGGCCGTAAATACGTCAGCGAGCAATTGGCCAAATGGGAACTCAGTAGTTGCCTCATTTTTCTGTCCATATGTATGTATGTCGCCGTTAAACTGAAATTACAAAAGGACAATAATTCTTTCAATTTTTCAACTTGAATACTAACTTTCATTTGATTATGTTCAATTTGGCTACCTTTATCTTCTACTGTTTATTTAAGTGACACATTCATGAGTAGTGATGTGACACCTGGGAAAGTATCTGGTGATTCTTAATGTTAAGGGAGTAAACTAACTCAAAAGTATCTTTCGGACCGAACGGAGTTATTCTTTCTCTGACTTGTTCAGCTACCCATCAGACTAAACTATAATATGCTGAAATATTCATGTCAAGAATCTAGCGTAATGGTAACTCATCTTTGTGGAGTCCGTACAGTCTTGGAATAATCGTGCCGATCAGTCTGATTATCTCATAAATAGCTGCATCGGTCACGTTAGTGCTTCGTCTGGCAAAGTAGTTTGGATAGGCTCTTCTATATCGATGTTATTTCATCTTCCTCTAACTCCATCTTTGGGAACTTTGATTGATCAAACAAAATATGGAGCATCTTTTCAACATAATCTGCTTTATCTAGTAGAACTATTTCTGCTCCTATATCCGACTTCGTTAAAGTAACATTTTGACTGTTCTGTAACTCTTTGTGTTTTCGATTCCATAAGGTACACCTGGAGGCTGTGATATCGTGGTATTTATAGGAGGCGTTTACAAGCGTAGATATCTAACATTCGGCATTACATTCCGAGGATGTAGTGAGTTTGCTTAGCCGCTGATACAGGTTTTCAAACTGAACCTCCATGTCTCTGCGGTTATGTTCCACTCTCGGGGAGCAGAATTTAGGGCCTAACGATAATATTTCTAACATGGTACGATTCAAGACAACTGAATAATTATGAACACATCTTTTGGGATTGTTGGGAAGTGCGATTTGAAGGTTGATCGGATTTAGTCCACTGAGAAATCTAGTGCTTTCGCACCCCCTTTTCTAAGTGTTCCTCGAATAATGTCCTCTCCTCATCTGAATGCACTTCGACGGTCATCACACGTTGAGACTGATTCCGTTTAAGCTCATCGAGTTTAGCCATCCATGTGTCTCGTTCGCCCGTAGCCTGACCTTGTAAGAAGTTGGCAGTAGGCTACACATTGTTACGCCCCAACACATTCCAGTGAAACTTCGAGCATTTCTTCTCGTCAATACAGTGTTCGAGAAATTTGATCACAGATTTTGCCTCTTCGATTCTGGTGCTAAACTTGGATTGCTTCAGTTATCTCATCATACCCAGATTATTCATGAAAAGTCATGTTCTGGAGCTCTCAGACTGCATTGATCGAATCAAGTGCAGAGGCTATCAGACTTCTTGCACTACGTATGTCGCTCTGCAGTTTGGGGTTTGCATCACAGAATATCTAGACTACAACAACGCCCTAGAAACACAACTCAAAAATTTAGATTAAAAAATAACCATCACATTACGTTGTCCCAAACCAATATCAGTTTGCTTTCAGCAGTCCTGCTGTATCGAAAGGTGGCTTCCGTAATCATAGTTGACACCTATTAATGGAGAGTCTGTCAGTCACATGCGCACCTTGGGTGATAAGCAGATGAGACGGTCCACATCTGTCAGTGGTCCACCATCGCCTACCAAGCACACATCACTGACATCGCGCGGACATTCCGTCCTGTCACTCACTAGATTTTGAAGCTGATCACCTTTCGCACAGCACTGGCAATTGTTCCACTTACAAACAGATAACTATTTAGCCTTCTTGCATTTGATCTTCATCCTTTGACCTCATTTGATCCATTCGAGCTGATGGCCATTTGATACTGTTTATTACATACACCACTACTTCTGCCTTGCTTACTGTGTGCGACTGAAGTCTGTTTATTGTTGTTTTAATTTATTTAATTGGACCCGTTTGGCAAACGCTGTCTTGAAGGATCGAAACGTTGTTAAACCGCTGATCCTATTTACGTTGACTAGCTACGGAGACACGAAAAAAATTAAGTACTGGTTAGAGTTACGACCAGTTCGGTTAATTTGAATGCAACGCCTTGTTATTAATTTTCTAGAGTAGACAATCCATGACTCGCGAGCCAAATCCTGTCCGCCAACCGAAACTCGGGCAAGCGGTCCCTGCACAAAATTTCATCGACGTTCGACAATACTTATGTGCCCAATCAATTATTTTCGAACGTGGATTGCTTAACGGCCAAGTTAAAGACCCAGCTGGCTGGTGTCAAGGTAAATGACGCTTTGGGTCTGGTTTTGTAAGTGGATCAGATTTGACGAACTCATCCATTCAACGGTCAACAGAGGATTTGTGGAAATCTACAGTCAGTCGGTGTCGGGCACTCGAGTAATCTTGTATGTTAGCAGTGACCAATCAGGATGACATCCAGGCGCAGCATCAGACTTGTAATAAAGAGTACTTAAATGTAACAATTTGTTTAAGCTTGCCTTGTGTTAAAACAATGACGACAAACAACCGACCTAACCAGGAGAACGGTTGAAGCCTTAAGATTAATTGGATTTCTTCATTTTACTGCTACTTGTCCGTAGCATAACTCATGGAACGCTAATGGGATTGAGGTTGTTTAACGTCACGCGTCATCTTTTTGTTTTCATTTAGGGAATTAGCAAAGTTTCAGCGTGATATCAGAAAACTGGAAAGAGACTACAGTGCACAAGGTGAACACAACGACGAATCTACTGACGGTTGTTCCGTATGAAGCGCAAGTTTTCGAAAGTCCCATCCCACTTGCGGGTTAATACTGAGAATCGTTCGCATGTCAAACAATGTGAATTTTTTCGCTGATTCGTTTCGTGCCTTCCGTGCTTACGTGTTGCTTCAATATGGGGAATATTGTAGTCATTTTTTCGCCGTTCTACCGTAACTAATTTGCCTTTTTTGATGTAGATTGTTCTTCCTCAAATTAGTCGACATCGCTCTTTGTGGGAATGATTTTAAGGTATATTGGGGCTGTTGAAAATTGTACAGGGGGGGAGGGGTTCACTTTAAACGCCGTACACGGGGGGATCTATGATCTCTTATTTGCGATATTCATCTTAAGGTTTCTAAATTGTTACATCATACTCAACCATCGCATTGCTCCTCGAGTCTTTATGTGTTACTGTATACAGTGTTTCGGCTTCACTTTTGATTTCAGTGTCCGTGTGTTGCATGTGAATGGTGGAGGGCGATGAGTTTGTTTACGAGACGCTGACGAGGTGGTGTTTAGAAAACGTTTGGGAAACACTAGGATAGATTGATGCGGTCAACTTTTCACTCACTGCCGTAAATTTCAGCTGCTGACCAGAAATGTTTGTTGATTCCTACTCTCAAGTGTTACGCTCGAGCGTCACACACATACTGATGGCAGATGATCCAGTGTAGAATTGCTATCAGGTATATATTTTTATATTTCCGCGTCTTGGTACCTAACTACATTTGTTATACAAACCGACGGAAGGAACTGTGCGTGCTTCCGGGCGGTGGGCGTCTATCACACTTCTCTCTGTTATGAGTCTCGTTTTTTCTCACATCCCCTTATCTACATCGTCTCGCTCAAATGTTCTTGATTTATCAGCCTGGCGTATGGATACGGAAGTAGTTTCTTTCGACGAATTGTTTGAAGTGGTGAGTCAGCTACAAGAAGTTCCTAAATTTAATGTGGTCACCGAGAGAAACAAGTATTCATGCGCTTTAGTCCCGTTTAGTTAAAACTGTTGTTCATTCTGCAAAAAATGCTCTACGTTTCCCTCGCTCATCTGTCAAAATATACGTCTTAAGCTTCGCACAGCTTGGGGATAGGAATGTTATCTTCTGGTTAGACTGCTGTGTGTTTGAATGCATGGCCCTCTGTGTGTGCCCTCCTTACGAACAAACACTCAGTCTTTTGGACAATTCTTCATGTCACATGTCAAGGTATATAATTGTTACTTTTAAAACTGAGATGGAGAATTTTCCCGTGGACTAGTCTTTTTTGAATCTTTTTACATCCATATTTCCTTTCCTTTCTCGCATTTTCTGATTACAGAAACGGTGTTGTCGTCTTTTGGAATATGTCCGAATCCGAGGTAAGGCGTCAGTTGTTTACCACTAAGTGTTGGCTTGATAGCCTTTTGGATGTTTTATTAGTGATACCTATTTTGACAGATATCTGCCGAAAATTTGAGGCGCACAAGGTCAAATGCGAGTTGGTTACTACCAAACTGCCCAACACTAGACAGGAGCAGTCGTGGCAACCGAGTTGGAACGCTCTACCGTGTTACTATTGTCGTATAATGCACAGCTTTGGTAATGAGTAGTATGGTGCAACTCAAAAAGGACAACTCGCGCGCTGAAACTAATGACATTCCTCATTGTCGGGGAGGCTGAAAACTGGGGGCGACAATTGGGAACGTGCGTGTGTGCTGTTTATAAAATGGTATTACAAGATTGGGCTGGTTATGATCCCATCCTTGTTGTTGTATTAAGTGTCGTGAATTTTCATGGTTGTGCGTGGACTGGGATACTGCCAGGTTGCCCAGACCTAGACAAGAGATCGATTAGAATTCTCAACCAAAGACTTTGGCTCAAAAGCCTGTACCACAAGGCAATGGGTGGGTGTCAGTGTATCAGAACTGGTACTTTTTCCGGAAAAAGATGCCAACCTTCTTCCATCTTCCAACTTGGAAGACCAGAAGACTAGTTTGTCAGACCTCTACCTATTGACCTTTCTGGTGTGAGTGACTCTGTCAATGTGGTGGCGACCCCCTCCAGTTTAGCCCACTAGGTCATCGGAATGCGCGAGCCGTCACACTGCATTAGGATCCAGTCTCGTTGTGACGGCTGTTGCAAGCAAGCTATTTGAGACTGCAACACCTCGCCTGCCTAAGTAGTGCGATCTCATGGGTGTGTACTATGGATGACAAGGTGTTCGTGAGAATAGCAAAGGTAAATAGTGCATATACGCTCTCGATATTCAATTTCTGTTCTTGTCGATTACTCTGTATCGCGTGAACTGACCGTGTGTGTTACGTGATAGCCCATCGGCACGTACTTGGAGAGTCTTTGAGCTGGTGACTGATAATCGAAGTGGTGAAAATGCACAGCCTACGGTGGCTCGGTTGCGTATTCTGCAGACTGGCGGATCGTCTTCCTTATCGCGCAGCTTTCAGTGTGTTTGCTGATGTTCGGAGGACGTTTCTCGGCTTGGCGATAGCTTGGTGACAAAGCATTAAACCTTTGACCGGTACTGGCTGGTACCACGGCCATTGACAAGGCGCCAGCTGTGAGATTGTTGACTGTTCTTCTTTTCCATGAATTGATGTTTTCCCCCTTTTGTTTTCCTTGTAAATTTCTGTTTCAGTGTTAATTTGTTGTTTCGTGGTCTATTGTCAAGATCAACGGTAAACCGATCTCCATTTAATAGCTTACAGGCCTACACTCTTCTGGAGTGTTTCCGTATACTCTTTTTATGGACTGTTTCACACTAATTGAGACTAGTGAAACTTGAGCTGTAGGTCACGATTGTCTCGTAGGTTACAGACCTCTTGACTAACACTGTCTGTTACTGAAAGTAGCAAAAGAGCTAGTTACTAATTGGGTGTAAAGGTTTTAAATGTTATCGTTACTTGACTAAATTGTCCTGCGTGAAACAGTCTGAACATTGTACTCCTCCTGATTCCCGTACGCGTGACCCAACTCGTCGCAGTTCATCAGCCATCAATCCGTGATATAAACAGATACCTTTTTTTTGTTTACCTCATTGTTTATGTGCGTCTGTCTCGTTTGCGTATGTGAATAGGTTTGCTTAATCCGGACTTATCTGTTAACGTATTTTCGCTTATCGTTACAGCATCGTCTGTTCCTTACTCGTATTCGTCCATTTTGTCAAGAACTGTTAACTGATTCTCTTATTGAACGAGAAGATCTCCGGTACTGTTTTTCCGAGTAAGTCCCTCTATAAACCTTCGGTTCGAAATGACTTATCTTTCTGATTATTTTCTTTAACATATTTCTGTATGTTGCTCTTTGAATGCATTTCGATTTCCGAGTTTTGGACATCTGTACATGGCTTTAGCTGTTATGTGAATTTGACAATAGTTTGTTGACCCCCTGACATCTTACCATTTGAAAATCGTTTCGGTAATACCCGTAGACTTTTATCTGCTAATTATGTTTGATGTTACACATCGTTCAACTTTCTACTCATCAATAATGTCAGGAAACACTTTCACTTACAGCTCGGTTGTTTGTTTGCAAGGTATAGAGGCCTTGATGTTGCATGTTTGAATATAGGCGTAGCTATTTTTAAATTGTTAGGTCCCCCTTTCCCTCTTCTTTTTTTCCTTCTCTCCTACTATATAGATTTTTCTTCCTTCGTGGTTATGAGGCAGTTAAGCATTAGTGTGAATCGCCGATGTATTGCTGTCCATGATCATGGTGCTTCGCAGACATTCGAACAATTGAACCGTTAACCCGAGCTACCGAGTCTGGCACTATTCTTAACGCTAATACAGTCTGAACATAGACTGTTCACTTTAGTGTCAATATTCCACTGTGGCTTGATTCGTGTTTTATTTGAGCGCGTTGGGTAGAGGAAATGTGAACAAATATGTGCTCTATAATTTGCGTGTTACGAACCGAAACTAAACCACATACCGTAGGTCTTATTGCGGTGGATTGTCAGGCCGGAGGGGCGAGTATTCAAGCACTCGGCGGAATGCCTCAACGCGGGGAGAGGCACGTCCACAAACCCTGAACGATCGGACGGCGGACAACAGGGGCAATCGGATGAGGCATTGCTCGATCGGATCGGACCAGCGGGCGAAACGTGGTACGTCGAATAGGGTGGACGACCAAATCGGAGGCTCGATTATTCCAACACTCGGGGGAATATCTCGACACGGTCGCGGAGGCCAGTCAAAGCTGACAGTGGATAGATGGAGTACAACACGAGCGACCGGACGAGCCGTCGCTCAACGAAATCGGACGAACGGACGAAGATTGGCAGGCGGAAAACCCCTGGATAGAAGGCGCCGATCACCCACATAAACCACGCAGAAGTGCACACGACGCATGAGCGGAAATCTCGGGGTGTTGTGGACTAGAATTCTGACTCAGAAACGCGAGCGCGCGCGTAGCATGTGAACTAGCGTGTTGGACAATAAAGATTGTGCTTTATTGAACACTTTTTCGATACATTATGTCAACCATTTTTAGTGAAGTGATTATTGTAAGTTATATATGTGACTTGTTCACGCGAGGTGGTTGATCTGCATGACGTAGTTCGTTTCGGACTTGTAGTCTACATTTACTGTTTGGAAAAGGATTATAGGCGACATTGTAGTATTTGTTGGTGCCCAGTATCAAAATCACCATCCTGCGACTAGTTTTTCCATGTTTTCACCTATTAAATAGAGCTAGTTTTAGTGAGCTTCAGACTAAGCCACAAATTAGTCGCTCTGTCATAGAACTTGTGATTTTGTCAACAGAACCTTCATCTGGGAATTTGATGTTTCCTGGTCTAAAATCGTTCTTTCTGTCTTCATCTGATGCATCCCAACCATTAGTACTTTGTCAATCCATGCGTGAGCCTTGTGAGACGTTGACATCCTAACGATTTCCATCTCTTGTTTCGTCACTAGTACAAACGAATAACTTGGGACCGATTGTGTCCATCCATCTCAGTTGGACGTTATCAAATCACATTTTTTGCTTCCAGCCTCCTATTAGTTTGCTTACTATATGCTGTGATCCTCCCAGAAAGGACCATTCTTGTGATAGACTACCTTCGCCCGGCTCTATTACGCTTCTCTGTAATTTTTGGGCCGTTGATGGCTCACTCTTTAGATACAACCACTAGCCACGATTCTGGTCCTAGGTTGCTCACCACATTTGCATCCCTGATAGATTAAGTTCGGTCTACGTTATAACGTTGACTTCACCATTCTGTAGAGCATGTTTGTCTGTTGGTACCATTATTTCATCGGTTTGATACATTCAAATTGATTATCACCCGCAATTGACCGCAGCTGTCGCATTCCCATAGATGTTCAAGTTATATAGAAACCGAAATCCTCTGCTACTCACCAGTTATCAAAATATCGCTCAAAAAAACATATAGGCGAACATACTCTTTCGATAATTCATTTTCAGGCCGGTAAAATTATATAGGGAGGTAACAGAGTTGAATCGAAGTATTCATGAGATTGCTTGAACGCACTATACTCCTTTTCACCATCAACCAGTTAGTATCATTCATGCGTCGGCGATATATTTGTCATCACTAGCTCGGATACAAATATGTGCACAATACTCGACAAGTTCAATCGCACCCACCAGTCAGTTGAGTCCACGCTTGATAAGGAGCCTTAAAGCCAAATATTCTTCCTAAATGTTCATTTACACACCATTCATCCCAGGATTCACCGAAGCAATACTTGGACAGGTCAGTACATAAAATTTCACAGTTTTCTACTGTTAAAGAAAGAGAGAAATCTGGTGTATTGCCTGACGGACAGAGCCCATAGAATTTGCTCAGCGAATACACGAGACAGTGAGCTCGAATTCCTAGGGGACGTACTCCAAGATAACGGCTAACCGGGACGAGTAGCTACGATAACCATGATGAGAACCTCATCTGAACCTAAAGTACAGAACGTAAAATAGGGGTCTGTATGTATTCGATTGCCATTCAAAGGTGACAGTGCCGGAGAATGGTTAACTAACAGACTCAACCAGGCAATCAGCAGGACCTATGCCACAGCCAAACTCTCTATCACGTCCTCAGTCCTCTGGTTTTATAACAAAGACAGGCAGACAGTTCAGACCTCATCGACATGCATATTCACTTCCAAGAGTTCTTGTTGAGCAGATTAGATTGGTCGAACATCAAGACAGCTTTCGAAACGAATCCGAGAATATCATCCACGATGGTTAGGGCACGGGTGAATACGGCCGAACAACAGTGTTATCCCCGCTCATTTGGTTAAAAGCGGACACCAGGTGAACACTGACCAAACCTTTCAAGTGATATATCGCGTGCCAGCAAACCCTTTTAAAAGCCATGCAAGTAAAATCACTGCTGAAGCTATCTGAATCAGGCTGCTATTATGTCATCAAAAGCGGTTTGTTCAGACGCAGCGTCTACCATGGCCACCAATCCACCGGATTGATGGCCAGCTTGCACGGCAAAACTAATGAACGAGCCTGACGTAATAAACCAATCAGGCCATCGCCTATTGATTCGCCAGTGAACTAGTTTCTCTGTCATAAGTTCGATCGATATCTCGATCTAATTCCATTAACTCCATAGATAATTATACAGCCCTGAAGGTAAATTATCGAAAAAATGTTTGTCTTTATATTTTTACTGCTCAACAAGTTAATGATTTCTGTTATTTCAATTTGAAGAGAAGCCCTCATCGTGGGCTCATCGATTGGAATTAACAATACAGTTAGCATGTCTCCTCTTAATGCGATTAGGCAACCTGAGCATTACTCAGAAGCGAATATGGCTGGGTGTTTATGTTTGATGATTCAGTCGTGCTTAATGTGAGGTCAGTGGCTCATTGGTCAATACGGTTGTCTCATGAAAGCTTGGTCAGAGTTCTAGACCCGGTTGTTACAAGGATATTCACTACTGACGAGCTGTGACAATAGCGAAACTGGTGTCTAGTGTTTCATTTCGGAATGGGTCAACTGGGATATCTATCGGAATGCAACAGCTGTCCAATTTACATACAAACCAAAAACTAATCAGAAACTTCATTTCCATCAACGTTACTTTTGAAGGTTTCGAACACTGTTGAGATGTGGATTTCGATTGACCTCCTTTCTGTTAAATTGACTGTCTTATAGGTAGGTATCATTTTGATTCTATTTTATTCACTCATTACGATCCGTAACGCCTGACTGATAAATCGTTAGTTATCTGATATCGTGGATTACAGGATGAATAAATGGTGTTTCCACGAGCCACATTGTTATTCTTTCAGAGGTGGCAATATAGTGTGCAGAGGAACTCCATATGTTTACAATCAACGGCAGTATGGACACTTTAAAAACGCACTCACTATTAAATAACTTCCAGCTAGAAAGGCGCCCTATGCTAACGGTCATAAAGACTTTTTGGAAAGTTTTGTCTTGTGTACCGTCGATAACTAGTCAGAATTGGCTACTCGCTCACGAGGGACTATTTTCAAAAAGACCACTCGTTTGGCCGTTTCTTTTAGCGGCCTTTCTAGAAAGGGGCTACCGTACGTTATCCTACTTAACCTTGATTACAAAAATATGGCCCCTATAACGACTGCTTGGTTTCGATGCATTATGCTGTGTAATAGGTGCCGATGCTTCGTGGTTTTTTGCTCCGTATCTGTTTTGTTCCTCTCCCAAACACGCCTGTCGAAGTTCAGCAAGGTCATTGTGTTAGTTTTCGTAGCATGGCTCAAACCAAACTAATTTCCGGAGTTGTTTAATCTCAACTGATGCCCATGATGTATTCCGATCGTGACGCGATGGTTGTAGGTTCGGATATCTTAGTTGTATTTACTCGAACGAGAATAAAACTGTTCCGATTGAATTATGATTGCGAAGAAGCGTACATTCCTTCGCTATTTCAGAGAAGCTGCAGACAAAGCACATCTATGATAAGAAAATTGACGTGATCTGAATAATTGTTGACCATGTTTACTTTGTACGTAGGAGTGATCGTAATTCTGTTAGAGTTTTGCCCAGTTCTTCAGGAGCTTTGTTTAATCTCTGACTCACAGTACACGCACCCGGCTTATCGGAGAGGACCTCTACTTACAGACCCATGAGAGTCGGACGCGCACAAATCAGGTTCGGTCGAATGACACGCAAACCGATGATGTCCAGAAACTGTCACACCCTTTGAATGAGTCGGATTTCTCTTCTGATTTTACTGCACGAAGTGGAAGCGATCGCAGTGGTAACGATAATGCAGACAACTCTAACGCAACCACATCTAAGTGGCCTCGCCTCATACCTGTGGATGACCCGATTCGACTGGAGCAGTTCGCATTCTCAGACGCTCTGTCGCTTTCTGGTAAGCCCAGCCACAGTTTGTAGCGTCACACATAATTTTTTTTTTGATGTTCTGTTTTATTGGTTTTGTTTGTCAAAATTAGCCTCACTTTTTGTTGCACACATCCGAAATTTTTCATTCTGTAGTTCATCGATATTGAGCTCTAGTTCGTGGGTAGATCAGCTAATTCGGTCTGAGTCCCGTTTTTGTTACTGACGGGCTGAGCTCAGCGAATATCAGTAAACTATTTTAATGGTTGACTCGTTTTCAGTTAACTCACTTCGTCTAATTTACTTGATACTAGTTCTCTTTCTAGCAAATTCCTCACTTATCTCTGGTCCATAATGATCCATGCATTCCTGTTTTGTTTTTCTTAGCGTCGTCCTGCTTGTGCACCCCTTATGTTCTCGGCTATATTTCTATCTTAACTTGTGCTGAGTGTTTTTTAGTTGAACCTCCTCGATCTAATGTTTTCAAAGGTTAACCGTTCGACTGTACTATTTAAATTTCGCAAACCGTTATGTAGAATATTAGAGTATACAGAAAAGAGTGTGGATGAGCAGGTTGGGAATTATATCACATTGGTGGGACTAATTTAAAATTGTATCACAACGAAGTGTTCTAGCAGTATGCTCAGCGGAGAGAAGTGGCGACTCAACGAAATACTGCAACGATTCTCTGCAATGCATTTCTATCTTAAACGGAATGTTACCAATATCCATCGAGCATACGGCCTACGCGGGATATGTCTACACCGCACCTATGCTACACTTAAGCGAATACCATACTTTCAGCAAGCATGTGCACCCAGGCGTATATATATCGAAAACACAAATATTATATATATATATATATGTATATATATATAGTATATTCGTATTTTCAAACTCTTCACTGAATTAAGCATGTGGTTTAATGACATTTTGGTGCATTTTTGTAATGTGAACTCGTCGCATGCTCATTTAAATGTAACTAACGTAACATTTAACAGATGTTTATTCTTTTAAGCGCCCGGAGTTATACATTGGATTGACAACCGAATAAAGGGCATTTGACAAAACTGGAATTTTTCGCCTTAAGATAAAACGGAGTCTCCGAAAAATGACGCAACTGACCCCGCTAATTGATTCCAAGTCAGACTAGTGTAGAAAGTAACTTTGTTCCGCCTCCAAAAGACTCGTGTTGTTATGACCCGGTGGTCAACGATAACGAGAAATGTCTAGCTCACGCCCACACGAATCACGGACACGTAGCACAGAGCGTAACTATATCCGAAAACGCCAGAAGAACACAGGAGACTTTGACCTTCAGTCGAGAATGTATTTGTTCTCAAACCAAAGGCAACATAACACAGAGCAACGTCTAAGTATATATAGTCTCCGAACAGCCTTGAAGAATCCCACCTGAATTGATGAATTAAAAGTGGGATAAGCCAATCAGAAACGGAGGAGAAACGTACGTCCAAATAAAGTTTTAGCACGTTATGGCGCGAAAAGATAAAATTAAAAGTAACAAATTTTTCGAAGATATCTCGAAAAATAAACCATTTTTGGGAAAAATAAAATTCCCTCAACACGTGCATATTGCCTTTAAATAGTAACGGTAATTTATAGAATGCTGTTATTGAAATCGTGACCTTTCACTAGGTTTTTTTAGGTGAAGTTATCGGGCATTTTCCATGTTTGGCAATCTAGGAGGTTGTCTCTGACTGTATGTAGTTGAAACTACCTCGAGCATCTTAAACAAAACAAATGTTGGACCACGCTTTCGTGGCAATCGTGGTCTCCACTATACCGTCACCCTCACTTTAGACATCCTTTGTCATTTCCCGGTACAACCTAATGTGTTGTATTCAACTCGTCCGGTCATCTCTAGACAAGGCAGTAGTTTTTCTTTTATCGCTTGCTGATAACATGCATTTTTCAAGCTGATAGACTGTCATCACAAATAGCGTGGTGTATACGTCTGTGTTTCTTATTAGCAGCTTCGTCTGGCCTCATTATGCCGACTGTTTAGTTTTGTTTTTCCCCTATCCGTTTGCAGTCAAACTATCCCTGTTAGAAAATCGGTTTGATACGGTTGCTGTACAAATGGAACCTTGGATAGCGGTATGTATTTCCTCTCTCTCTTTCTCTCTCCCTATTTTTGTGCACACCTCATTTGATATCGTATGATAGTCTTGTGTATTTTGGTTGATTTATTCGAACATTTTTGTAGAGAATGAAAACTGGACTTGGTATCAACTTTCCTCAGTCTCGTGTGCTAAAGAAGACCGGTGAACTTTTCACATTAAGGTGAGTAAGGTCAGTCATGTTTCATCAACTAAAGTGCACATTTTCTGTGTACTTGTCATTTCTTCCTGAATTCCAGACAATTTCCTCGGTTTGATTAGGTGGATGTCTGCATGCACTCTGTGTGTATACCCACTCGTTTCCTTTCCTCCGTTCATTCTTTTTGATCGGGTCACTTACAATTCAACTGTTCTTTGCAATATTGCTCTAATTTATGTGTTAGATTTGGTTGTTTAGTGTACGTGTGGTAGGTCCCCGAATGTGCTTCAGTATGAAGAGCGAGAATCAAGTTAGTCGATACTTTCCTTTATATTTGCATCAGGATAGAGGCAGACGGTTTCGTTCAATGATGCATCTTCCATCGGGGTATTTGTACAGGCTGCTGTCTCCATTTTGAAGGTTTTTGTGCTTCGTTCAAATGAACGAAGTCCAGTGCGTATACCGTTTAATCGAAGTGAACGTGAAATTACTGAGAGTACCTTTCAAGAAGGGCTAACTCTCTGGAGAGCACACTGCAACTAAATGGTTACCTCGTGCAATCTGTTACAAAGTTCAACCAGTCCATTGATGTAGAATTTCGACCGAAGACACTTTTCCGAAAAATCTACGTTCCTTCTTTCCTGTAAAAGTGCCGGTGTATGCAGACCAGTCCAGCGTTGTCATGGTAGTTGCGTCGCTGCATCAGACAATGTTTCTTCCTATTTGTTCTGTTTAGAACGTTCCGGATTCCAATAACTTGTCTGAAACTACCGGAGCCAGAGTCACCTACATCCAATATTGTCTGTGAATACCCGTATGCATGCAATACATCACACGTAGACACAACTGGACGCCAGTTGCTAATTAGGGTCAAGGACCATATCCAGAAGTGTGCCAAAACCGAGCAACGCAAACGCATTGCGGCACAGTTATACAGAAAAAGGCTTGTGTACCGTCCACTACAATTCATATTCCGATGAGGCAACTCAATCTAAGGCTGGAGCGTTTGGCGTTCTGTATTCCACGTCATGCAGTCGAATGCTTGCGGCTTGCTGAAGCGATTGCCAACCGAGAATCCAAATTGGTGTTGTGTGTTGCATGCGTTCCTGTTTGTACAACGATTGAAACAACGGCTGTGAACCCCGGTAGTGTTGCTTTTTTTTTGTTTGGCCATGCTTGTGTGTAGGATTGAGCTGTTTTACGCATGTGGAGAAATGCAGTGAAATCCCTCTGGGCATAAATCGCACGTTGTCAGCCTTCAGCCCTGATTACTTATGTGGGAGCCAAAGCTCAACTCATAATCAAGCTAATGTTGTTGATTTATAGTTGAGGAGGCATTACAACTGCACATCTCTTACAAAGATTGATAAGTCGCATTGCTTATTCGGACACGGTGAGTTTGTTGATGTTACTGATGTGCATAATCGAAGAATTATATGGCTGTAATTTGAACAACACTCATTCTGACGTGTGCTTTTGGCTGACCCACTCATATTGGAAGCACAAGCTGGACTATCGCTCATGTTACTATCCAACTTTAGTTGATTTCAGACTCTGTCTGCTACTAGTCACTTCCAAGTAATATATAGTTAAGATCTAGGTGAGAATGAGTCGAATACGGT
>JTDE01002631.1:47987-69732 GCA_014338405.1 Paragonimus skrjabini miyazakii
TAGAAACGCGACTACCTGAGTTCGTATTGTAATTAGCAGTCTACCAATTGAATGTGAATTCTGTAATCACCGGTTGTATGTTGTTGTTTTCGTCTGTGTTGTTATTGCACTTTAGGTTCGATTGCCTTCAAGAACTGCTGTCGTTATATGATTGTGTCTCGTGAACTGTACCAACATGTCAGTTGAAATCTTTTGTTCCACCCCAATCAGACACTTGCTTAACATCAGTACTTCTATGATTGACACACCTGACTTCTACTGGGACCGTCCTGAGGTTGAAGCGCTCTACAGTCAGTTACGATCAGCTCTCAGTGTGTCTGCTCGAACTAGGGTAAGTTTCTTTTCCATTGTTTATCATGTGGTAGTATCAGACGAACACTGTGTTCCGGTCGTTGTATTACAAACCGTTTTTTTGGTTTCGTAAAACCTACGATTTTCGATTGTCAATGACATGAGTCTGGTTACCATAATCTTTATCGTTATCTCGTCTATTGTAGTACCCAGACCTTTAGGTGCAATTTTTTAACGTAAAGTGTTTGGCCGAACTCCAGTGATCTGACTCAACACTCATGATTAGCTCCCTGATGACATTGATTATCGCATAGATCGACGTTGACATATCTGATCAGAACTTCGTAGACTTACAGTACTCCGGAGGAGTTTCCATCCAACACAGTTTCCAAAGAACATTTTGTGTTTCTTCTGTTCATTCTACCGAGTTCAAAACGAAGGGCTGCTGTTATCTTTGCTATGAACAGCGATGTAGGCCTAGAACTTAGGCAGGCGTCGAACGTGACTTCTTACCCATTTACGGGTAGCCATTGGATCCGTTGTCTTCGAAAACGGATTTACGGGGAAAGCCTACCTTTGTTATTTTTGCCATATATCTAGATATCAGTGCTGTTTATCTTGTCAACAAATTGGGTGTGGTGGATATCAAAAACGAGGAACTAACTCTACCAGGTATTATCCTCTTTCGACACGTTCACATTTCTGAAGAGCAAGGACGCAGCTGTATACTCTAATGATGGACACAAAGGCCTCTGTGATGCATGACCTATTCATTTAACTTCCCCATAAAACATTTGATTTTTTGTTCAGTTTATTGTACATCCTACTTGCAACATGCCACTTGTAACTGCCCCTTGTGTATATATTATTGAACAGTGATCAGCTTCTTGGTGATGTTAACCGCAAGCTAGCATTGACAAGATTCTCACGAGTCTTAATCGTTGATCGTCTCGATTACATTAGCCCATTATCGAAGTCGTTGAGATTGACTAGTGCCGTCGGGGTATTCTGTTCTGTCCTGTGCGCGAACATCACAAGTGCACTTATCCCTCGATTTGTACAGTGACTTGGCTAGACAAAACCATAATGCGGCTGGGAACGTACTTAATGTGTTCAGGTTAAGTTGGTTCTGGGAAATTAAATTTAACCAGTAGATGCTATAACGTACATAAATTGTTCCTCCGATGTTTTCAGTACTTCCTCCTTTCTCAGTCTCGGTTGAAACTCCTCACTTACACTGTTACCGGTCGTAGAATTTTCGTCAGAACTGTATCTCAAGAAACAAAGTCTGCAATAAATGATTACTGTTATCATATAGATTGAACGTCACCCACGATTGATTGCAGCTGTCGCATTCCCATAGACTTTCCAGTCGGCCCCTTTCGAAAAGAAACACTAGACTGAAGTTTCATTTTCATTATAGCTCATCAGTAGTGCATATCCTTGCCATTGCCGGGACTAGAACTCCGGCCACGTTTTCTTGAGGCAATCGTGTTTACCTTTGCACCGTTAACCTCACATTAGGCACGACCGAATTATCACATGTAAACACTCCATCAGTTTCGCTTTTGAGTAATGAGAGCGGAACTCGATTGTAGTGCTTCTTTTCGAAAGGGGCCGACTGGAAAGTCTATGGAAATACGACAGCTGCAATCAATTATGGGTGATGTTCAATCTATATGAAAGCCAAAATCCTCTACTAGTCAGATTACCGTCGTTTTTTCCACTTCTTCCTAAAATTCTTTCATAGGTTGGCAAACAGTCCTTAAGACTTCTGTGGAATCCCTAACCACGGTCTATATTTGCAGCAGTTTCGATAAAACATTTTTTGGAAGGGACCCAGTTGCCTAGTCGACCTGCCATCGGCCTGTTCTCTCATTTGAATTGATTCCCATTGCAATGAACTTAGGGACCATCTATGTTTGTTCATTGTTTTGCAATAGAGTGGTGGACTTGAGTGCTTTGTTTTTGACACACCGGTGTACTTTATCTCTCCACTTCGTTGACTTTAGCTTTGTACGTGCCTTTCTTCTACAGGATTGTCAAACCTGAGGTCTCTGTTTTTCGCATGTGCCATTGCTGTTTTTGGCACACTTATCATGTGTGAACTGCTGTTCCACTTCAGCGTCCATTCTCAAACTATGAGTCTTGACACGACTATCGTTTTGCATTTCCATTGGGTTCATTTGACCGGACATACGCAGTTAAGTCTTCAACTCCATCATTTTTCTGTCGTTCATCACAGGTCCTGAATTCAAAACTAAACATGTGCTGCGAGTTGACTGAAATTCTTTCGAATCATTTACAATCAAGGCACTCGTCTCGCTTGGAGTGGATGATTATTGCACTAATTCTGGTCGAGGTAGGTGTCAACCTTTCAGTTTTCCCTTCACATACGTGTGCATGCTACATTTTAGGTTGCTTTCGAAGCATTCTATTACTACGAACGTCGTCTTGAACGTCAGTTACCAGTCGGAGACACTGCTGTTCCTACATGACACGACTTTTGGACAACCGATTGGAAACTCGTTTAAGTTAGAACAATGCTTTTGTACATAGTTTTTCACATATGTCTAATCACCGATCATTATTTATTTTTGCGATATTTAATGAGAGTAAACGATTTTACCGTACGCGTTTGTTTTTAACGTTAATATATTTTGGTGAGGGCGAGCTCAGTTTGATTTTGTGATTATGGTTCTGGATTGCAACACTTGTATTACTCCGAGAACAGGGTTAATTGGGAGCAAATATGCATAACATGGAGCTACTTCTTGAAGGTTTTTGAGTCTCCGCTGTGGCGGCGTTCTACAGGGATCTACGGTTCAATGACAAGACTGACAAATAATTTATAGTGCCTCACATTGTTTTTTTAGCAGTCTTTGCTCAGACTAATGCATACAAAACGAACCACTTTGTGGAGGAGGAATGCTTTAGGGAAGAATTGGTATACGGGTGAAGTAAGTTTCACGAAACGAAAGTAAGTGTATATTCATGACCTTCTGTTTTGGGTCTGGTTCATCCGGAACTTGCTTGAGTTTTCTGCATTTTAAGCGGTCTCATGGAGCATGTCTCTGATATGAGCTCTCCTTCTAGTTTTCAGACTGAAACCTCCCAGTATTTTAAAAAAATATTTACTAGACTAATTACGTTGCGTTGAAAGCAGCATTCTCAAGAAGCTGTTCTAACATTTACAACTATGCCTATGATTTGTTGCGGGGAACTATTTCAGAATAACTGTTTGTCCTGAAAGAACCAGCCACTCAAGCTGAGTGTGTCTGGGTGCTACTTGTAACTTTTCATACAGTATTGTCGAACTGTCCTATTGGTGTCATAGGAAGGGAGGAGAATCTTTGCTTGTGTGTTTCCGTTTATGTGTTGGATGGTTTGGAGTTGTAAAGAAAAGGCGAACAGAGACAAATAAAAAGAAATTTTACCGAAGCTGCCGTCGTGGAAGCATATTTGTAACTAACGCTGAAACAACATTCCGTCAGGTATGCGCATTTAATGACTTGTGGGGCTGGGCAGGAATGTTGTTTAAGAAACTCGCGGTACAGGTTATCTCTGACGTAGTACCGATCGAGTAAAATTTCACAACTCTTAACGGAGCCCACCGTGACCACAGAGTTGAGCGGTGCGTTCTCGTGAGAATAGACCATGGCTATGCAGCAGTTTTGTCTGCAAAGCAGCCTACTCATTCCATAACTCAATTTCGGCGAGTAATCCTTCAGAAGCTCATCCTTTGGATGGATGACCCGAGGTGTGGAATACTTTGTAGGTAAGCATCAGATCTATTCCGAGTTTGAATAGAATAATCAGAAGACACAAATTACGATATGAATTCATTTTACACACTCTCGTCAGTCGTAAACGTGTGATAGCATGGAAACAAAATCAGCAAAACTTAAATGAAACAGTCAGAAGTACAAATCGGGTTGGGTCGTGATTGGCACTCACGGTTAAACCCACGGTAAACAAAGATTAACAGTCAGTTGTTTTTGTGCGCACAGAACCGGCTGTCGATGGCTGGTCAACAGTGTTTCAATAAACTTGAGAATTTGTGAGCGTTCAAAATCCTAAACGAAGATGCGATATTGGCACTGTGACCTGAAGTCGGTAAATGTCTTGCGATGGATAAAGCGGCGTTTCGTCCTCGCCGAGTGTCACTCATTGGCGGGTTAGACACTACAACTCAACCAATTTGGGATGAGCTCCTTGGCCCTGGTTTCAAGCATCCTTTCTGTTCTACCAATGTGTTTTCGGAGCTGCAAACTGACCTAGTTTTGCCGGTTTATTTGGGTAGGGATTTTCCTGGGCTCCGTCATTCTAGTGGTCTGTGTTTGAACATTTTCAATAAGTGTCAGTTTTTAACGATAAGGACAGCATACCTGTATGTACGCTTTCAGATGTGGGTGGAGTATGGAGACGAAAATAGTGGGAAACAGTCCGTGGTGGAACTTTCCACAAATTCTTCCGAAGGGGTTCAAGGTCATGTGCACTTTTTTTAGCCGTGGCTTCAAAATTTGTTGACAAACCAAGGTTGTCTGTCATTAGGGTCCCTAGATCTCCTTCGCTCGCTAACACAAGCAGCTTTGTATCTCCAAGTTTGTAATCAGCACAATGTTGAAGGCGGATGTACATGACTTTACGGTTGTTGACATTAAACGGAAGTTTATTTTTTATGGACCATTGGTTCAGTCAATCCGAACCGTTCTGTGAGGTTATTACATCATCCGGGCGCCTTAAAGCGTACCAGGTTTTTGTGTCATTGGAGTAAAGCAACACAGGTGACTTGATTATGGTGGACAGTTCAAAAACGAAAGGAATGAACAACAGGGAATCTTAAGGTAGATGTTTGCAGAACGTCACAGTTTGCAAAGAATTGTTATCTGCCTATTCGCTTTGACGTTGAGCCTACCTTCACTTAGATACCCCTCAAGATATGTGAAGTAGCGCTGATCATGGCGTTTCTACAAGTTGAAGTAACAGGTACTGAGTGAAGCAAAAGCACACAAAGCTCTTATCCATATATATATGAGTGATGAATGGTCTAACTATGACGCACCACCCTTTGCCTACTGCTGTGTAGTGTACGGTTAGCTTACAATGAATAAAACACTGACGCCACTGTCAAGATTAGACTGAATGCCAATTATTGGGTCGTTTGAGTATAACACTAGTGCTACGTTCGTAGCTTTTTCAGCATATGGCCCCTATTATTTTCACTCTCTCTACTGTTGGCATTTTTCTACTAGACACCAATTATTAGTCGGCAGTCTGTAGGTAGATACCTATCACTTTAATGTTGTGGTAACTGTTTATAGGGGACGCGAAAATCGGTCGTTCTATGCAACTGAGGGGTTGTTACTACTCATCCGAATACGGTTGCCCCGGATGTGACAAAGTACGGCTTCGTTTGTTACCACATAGCTGTCAGTTGCTTTTTTTCGCAACAGCCGTCACGGTCAGGATGGTGCCAAAGCCGTGTTGCACGACAATGACCTTTGGAAGCAAGTCGACAATTCTTCTCGATAAAAATAACTTCCCGTTCCAAACGTAATTCGGAGATCATGTAGACTTTTTCCCCGTTAGACCCACGTATTCACTTGCCTCCTCCTCGTCGGAGCACGTGCTACATCCGTTTTGCTGACCACTGGATAGCGGCTTGTTGGCTCGCTTGCCTTTTGCTCCTACCCGGCTTAGCAGTTTATAGTTTATCTTCCTAGTTTATATCCCTTGGGCCAAACTAGTCTCAATTGACATGTTTGCAAATAAACATTGAGTTGCAACTCCGAAGGCGTCACACGAGACTGGAATCGACACATCGGTTTTTCTATTAAGTAGCCACTTCGGAAATTTCCCCGGGTTACAGATCTCGCTTTTGTAACAGAACTCTTAACCGTGATAGTTTGAGTATCCACCAACAAGTAACGACATCCCAAAAATAGTCGGCGAATGGGTTGAATCAGTATTTTGAGTCTATTGTGAGGATTGCTGAAGTAGTGTTCCTCGGGCCCATATCATGTTCTGTGCACTTCTCTGTGGCATTTTCTGTTCCGAACCAAGTCCAACCGTGACATCCATGTCTGTGCTTCGATCGCACCTAATCATATCCATCTGTAGCATTCAAATTGGCTGGGTACACAGATGGTGACCACGCACACGAGCGCTTTCGGATGTGGTGAGTGCGGATGTGCAGGTTCGGACAGTGAGCATCGCTTAGACTAAACGACTTAACACGTGATGGGTCGAGTGAGAAGACAAGACGACGCCTACACTTCTCACTCTTTAACCTATTTACTTTATAAGTGCAAGAAAATCAGTGAATAACACTAGAAGTGCTTTCGGTTCTTATCAGTAAGCGGAAAATCTCTGATTTCACTGACGAAATCTATCTTGATCAGCACTATAGGCCACTCTAATCGCACATTTGGTAGCGCAATCTTAATCTCTCCATGATAATCTGCTTACCGCATCCGACGACAGCGGTCTAGATGTTTATGAAGAAAAAATTACTGAACTCTACCTGTTTGTTTTTAGATTTTCGACAGTCCCTGACAGTTTAGAAGGGACTCAATTGTGAAAAATGTAGGCCTCGGCTGGACTCAAATGAACGATAGAAACAGGATGCCCAGACGCAGTAAGTGCTCTAATGGCTCCTCCAGAGAACCGCACTGGGAACTCAGATTTTGTTGCCCGCTTACCACATTGTCATATGAAGTTCACCAAATGATCAAAGGAGGTAACTACCCTGGTGGGATTTCTCAGGCAGTTTACATTGAAATCCACCAACGCCATTGTTGAACATTAAACACGGACTATTGTAAAAGATCTAGGCATCGGCTGTACTCGAAATAGCGTTCCTACTCTTTCACAGTCATCAGCGAAGCTGATGATGAAATGCGAAGTCTTTCATTTTACTGTACGGTCGATAAACCTGCACAAATTCTCAGAAGTTTGATGTACCATACGACACATCTTGACGCAGCAGTAATCCGACTGAATCGTTAACGTTTTACTCGCTGCTCTCCAGGGCGTGGGTAGCCCTCTTTGCCAAATGAGTCAAAACTCTAAGTCATTGTTTTTGGGTAGGGTCCTCCAGGAAAATCCCATACCCTTTTACCTCACAGATCAGGCTTTTGGATCAGAGGCTCCGGATAGTGTCCCTCAAGGAAACCCTATTTTCTTTTGTTCCACAGGTCAAATTGTTAAGTCATGGACCCAATCTGTGGTCTCGTTTGTGAACGTGAGACATGCGCGTGAACGTAAGACGTTGTCCGTTGGGGAATGGAATATGCGTACACTGCTGTTTCGATGCGACACTGGACGGTCGGAACATGACACCGCACTGATCGCCATGGAACCGAGCCGCTACAGCATCAATGCAGTAGCGTTGAGTGGGACAAGGCTTACAGACTAAGGTAAGCTTCGATGAGTAGGCATTCAGTATACCTTCTATTGAACAGGATACTCAGTGGACGGTGCCCGGGAATACGGTCTCTGTCCCGCAGTAGGTGAACACATCCATTCTTTTATGACAGGCGAACTGCACGGCATCAGTTCTCGTATCGTGTTCATGTTCCTTTGACTCTGCCGAGATAAGTGTCAGATTGCTTAGTGTTTGTCGTCCAGCTGTATCACACTGATTACACAAAGACGAGTCCATTAGTCCACTGTCCATCACAGTCCGTTTGACACCAGAGTAACCGACTATTTTATATGGGTGACTTCAACTTGCGAGTTGGACGCGACTCGACAGCCTGGCCGAGAATCTTCGGACCGCACGGCATTGGTATAGTCGGCTACTCACGAATCCTTCATCACACACACCCGATTCCAACTGGATGCAAACGATATAACGAAGTGAACTCATCCAAGAAGCGGTCATCATCATTCGCTTGATTACATGGTCGTACGATAGCGCAACGCAAGCGGATTACGCATCACGCGAGTGATGTGCTGGGGCGAATGTAGCGCAGATTGTAGGTTGGTCATGGCTAAGTTATTTATTCACGTCTGCAAATCTGCTCATTTAGGATCATATGGACAACGGCAGGAATTGGACGCTAACCAACTGGAGGATTTAAAGACAAGGACTACTTTTCAACGTGCAGTTACTGTTTATTTGAAAGGCGCGCCATATCCACTACTCCCGAGGGCATGTGGCAACATCCCAAAGAATAGATCACAGTAGCAGCCATCGGGACAATAGGTATTCCGCGCTAAAAACGACCAGACTGGTTCGACGGCAACGATGTACTTGTCTCTAGGTTGATACAACAATAGAATGCTGTTTCTACAAAGGACCCTGACAATAGAACCAAGAGAGTCACATTCTAGTGTGTTCGCCATCATCTTCTCGAATGGCTTCGCGGAATCGAGGACGACTGGTCGGAAAATCAAGGTGAATTGTTGTAGGTCTACGCTGACCGCCGACAGCACAAGGAGTTCCGCGAATCGCTGAAAGAGATTTTTAGTCCATCCGTTCAGTCTACCAAAGCGCCAGCCAGAAGACATCATGAAAGTCTGGTGCAAGCAATTTGGTAGGCCACTAAACCGTCCTACTTCCATTGATTGAGTGACCGTGAGTGGTCTACCACAACAATATATCAAAGCTGCATTTGCTTTCTTTCCAGATTTAGCAGAGGCACAGAGTTGTTAGACAACTGCGAAACGAAAAGGCTGCCGGTGAAGATGGATTACTAGAGGAAACTTCTGAAGCATGACGACCCTGTTTTGGGACGTGCTTTGCTCCACTTGGCCCACTCCATCGGGAGGTAGAAAGTAGTGCGGTGAAGTTGAGCGATCATAACATACTACTCATACTACTGCTATTCAGTAGTAGGACCGGAACATATATTTTGACATCGTACAAGCCGCAGGAAAAGTGCAGGAAGGAACATCAGAGTGCAGCATCGCCCATAATGGTCCCTGTTACTTCATGGAACTGAGCATTGACGTCTGCGGCGACCGAGACGGTCTGGGGTCGAATACCGCGTGCAAATGGGTGGTTTTGTTTCAGGTCTTGTTTAAATGTTTAACCCATGTGTGCTTTGTCGAATAAACAACCCTTGTGCCATCCGCGTTCTTGGATCACAACAGTAGTACCTCAAAAGTGCAAGGATGCTTTGACCGTACGTTCGTTTATAGACAGGAGTAGTAAACGTTGCACTCACAACTATGGGACATCTGTCTGTTAAGCTGTGCTGGAAACATGTTGGCAAGAATTCTGCTGAGCGAACTCGTTGTGGAAGTTTTGGAGGCCGATGTTACTGAGGAGTAGTGTCTATTTCGGGTGAGTCGCAATATCATCGACATGGTGTGTGCTGCTCGGCAGATCCTGTAGAAGTGTCGTGGAGCCGACCAACCGCTGTATGCCCATTTGTGGAATTCACTAAGACGTTTGAGTCCTTAAACCGTGGGGCACTATGGACAGTGCCTAGTAAGTTTGGATTTCCAGGTAATTTCACCAATTTAATCAGAATGTCGTGTGTGAGTATGAATGCGAAGATGCAACCGTTTGAGTCGACCTGTGATGATTTTGAAATCCTCACTGATTTGATGTAGAGTTGTGAGTTAGCCCCAACTTTACTCAGCTTATATCTGACAGCAAGTCTGGTAATTGCTCTTCACAACTGGGAAGAAGGTGTTGAAGTTGACCACCGCATGGATGGTCGTTTGTTGAATACTGGATGCTTTGGCGCTACCTATTTGGACAATGTGCATACTTTTATTCGCAAATGGCCATGCGCTATTAGCACTCAGTGAAAATAAACTTAAGCGACTTGCCAAGGCTTTCTCGGCCGCAGCATCTAACTTTCGTTTGGATACAAACGTTGGTGAGATACTTTCTTCCTTTTAGCTTCCTCCGGATGGATGTGCTGAATCTGCACGGGGAATTCGCACCATTGGGGACAATTGGGATAGTTGCACTTATTTCTGCTACTTAGGTACTTCGGCGAGCAGATACGGACAAGGTCGAAGCGATGTTGATGCTCAATCAGTTTCGTTGACTGGAACACGTCCACTTGATAAGAGACGAGTGGATTCCGGAGCAACATTTGTACAGGCAGGTGAACTGGTGGTCGATAACTAAGATTACAGGATGTTATCTAGGTAAATCTTCTGCGTTGTAATATCGATGTTAGATCTTAAGAGGACTTAACTTTGAGTCGAACGGTCTGAAGGAATACGATCCGGACAGGTGTCCGGGGGTTCAATGAAAAACAGTTGCGCAGCCGAAATTGAAAAGCGCGGTTCGCAAAATAACCATAAGTGCCATAGGTTGTTGTGACATGAATTTTAGTGTTGCGATGACTGTGGTCGCGAATGCGCTGGCCGTATCGAATTATTAGATCATCAACCCACCCACAGTACACCGTCTATCTAGAAACGATGAGTACGTTAGGCGCAAGTAGGTCGTGTCAGCTATATCCTTATTCGTTCGTATCCACGAAAGTATGCCGTCGTTTAGTAAATCACTCGGTCTTCTTTTTAGAAACATGGACCACAGTGGTCTCCTATTCATTTCCCCCCTCAGCTTTGTTGTATTTTATGATGAATATTCTGCTTGTTTTTCAATCCACTTTTATAGTTTGCATCTCTTCTTCCTTCTATCAAAAGTACAATAATATGTATTCCCATATTGAACCACTGCTTGCCTTATAATTTCTACACGTTTTTTTAACCAATTTAGATATTACCATTGGAGGTTTCAGTTTTTCCCCAAGAGATAAGGGTTTCAATTTCATAACAGCCTAAAAGCTGGCTAACTAGCGTTGGCTGGCTGGACACAACTGTCTCCGCTCATACGCCTCCTGGTCTTATTCCCTCGGATTTACACTGTATACGTGATGTGTGACTGGAACTGCAAGCCACTTCTGGTGATGGCTATGTGCATATGTTTCTTGACTTCGGTCATTGTGAGAGGTTAATCCATAGCGGATACAATCAACCATGAAGCAGTGCAACGCATATCCGTTTAGTGTGACGATGAAATGTTAATCTCATTACTCATCTGACACAGTGGTTACCTTTATACCAATATTCTTAACGATGAAGCATTAGTACGAAATGCCAGTTTGCATCTTCCTCAGTTGCAATGGTGAATTAACTGCTAAAACAATCTCATGAACAACGCTTTTGTCATGCTTCAAAGTTTTTAACATCTGTTAATCAGTCGTAGAGAGTATAAGTGGATATATCTGATAACACACTATTTGCTATCGTTTCTTCTTTTTTACTACAAGTAGAATCTCTGAACTTGAACAAATTAATGCTATATCCGGTTCAATCCATTATTATCAAATTGCAGAGTGTAATGAGAATGGCTAACAACGCAGTCATGATAGTAAAGACTATACAGCCTAGCAACAAAAGGTACAATTTGTAGAGGCACGTCCGAAAACAGTTGAGCCCCAGTCACACGTTCGTTTGAGTCCTACTTAAGCAGGCCGTTGTATGTCCCAGAACTCACGTCACATATTATTAACCACCTGGATGCTAGCTCCAGCTTCACTCAGGTTGTCCAAAGAACCAGTTGTACAATAGACAATGGATTAGCACTTCCAATTTCATATTTATGGGATCTGTTCACTCATCTTTGTGATAGGCGAACCCGTCCCGAATGCAGCTACGGAACGCGTCGTCACTGTTGCATCGTTCATTTCACATTATTGTTGTCACAACAGCAAACATGGAATAAAACAATTACACATTATTAACTGTCCAAATAGAGCCACATCTGTTCATACTTTTGCATTGTTGTAACTTCTGTGCACATGTACATGAGGTTGACAAATACCGTCCAAGCTGTCTTGGTACTATCAGAGGTGTTACAAACTACTCAGGTAAGCTACCATTCTCTCATTGTCCATGGTACACGCAGGTAAAGACTTATATCAATCGTACAATAATGTTCTTTAAAACATACTATGATTAGTTTTCAGCAAAACAGATCATCCTACCGAAGCGATGTTCAAGTATGCTTCGTCATTTTGGTTCTCAAACTGCACCCACTAATTATGCATTTTCATCCGAATGACTCTCTTCAAAGTAATATAACGAAACTATTACCAATCCATTACCAAAATGTGACCGAATATTTCTGCTCCGAGGAGGAAAGTTACAATACACAGCTAGATAAATTTTTACAAGCCATAGATGCGGTGGTGTACATACAGACAGAACAACGTATTGATTATAGATTGTTTTCACATCACTATGTTAATCATTTTCGATGGTCAGAATAAAACTTACTCAATCAGTTTTGATAGTCACTGCCAGTTATCTACCGTTATCAAACAGTAGACGAAATTTATTCAAATCCAATCGATTATCATCAATCGCACTGGTACTTCAACGTCTGATTTCCTGAGCTGCATTCATGTTTCGGTTTGGTTCATCTTAATTAAATTTTGTTCCAGTGGTATTCATTAATCAATTTAGAACATCAGAAAACACACGAGTTGCTCTCAATGTACATACTTAATTTAACTAGCTACTTCTTTACAGTGGTTTTTTGTTGCTCTGCATGGCCTCAACCGACTGTTTTCGTGGCAAATACGGCTGAATATGTGCAAAGCCTACTGCGCCCACCATCCTGGCTTGGAGCGAGTTCTACGTCTTCGTCAAAGGCATCGGTACGCATAGAGGATGGAGATGACGTCGAAGTTAAGCATTTGACTTCAGCTATCTACAAGGGTTTAAATTATATACTGGTGAAAAACTTGACATTGGATTTCGCGGAAGCCGAGCACTTTTGTGCTCACGAGTACTCGGACCCAATGCACCTAGTGGCCGTACAATCTGAGGAGGAATGGGTGAGTCTACTTTTTGTCTCAATTGTTCGAAAATTTGGGCTGCAGCATTGTACTTGTTGTGTATCATAGGAGTTAGATAACCATGTTCCAAAACTCGTTTCATTTACGCCTGAATCAGAATCTGTGGTAGAAAAGTACAACCTGTTCTGTTCACTCAACATTTGAGGACAAGTATTCTATTTCACCAAATTTTGTTATTGAATTATCAACTTGTGATGTTGATAATATCACAGGTGTACAGTGTAGCGAGAAATATAAAACAATTGAGCACTTTAATTTCAAATCCTGTTAGCGATGATAAAATGGATTAGGCATGAAAGACCGACTTATTGAGCTCGCGGGTCATTCGAAGTTCTCATGGGCTACAAATGTTGAGATAGATTACGGGCTATAGAAAATGGGATTTATTGTGGTGACTTAGAAAGATGTCAGGAACTTGAACTGCACAACACTAAAATGATTAGGAGACTCATTTCATAGGATGACCAAGTAGTTGGTTTTCCTACTTTTTAGATAAATTGGTAATCGTCTACAGGAGCAACGTCTGGGTCATGTTTTCATCACACATTGTTCTCACGCTGAAGTAGTCTATCAGGAACATCAATAACAGTCCGTCTTCTCTCGTAGGAGACGGGCTACTGGGAAATTAATCGTGCTCGACGATAACAACAACGGCTGTTACTACCATAACGTAAAACTGGGAGGTTTTCCAGCGGCATAAAGATCGCAAATAAGGATGACTTTCCTCTGGCTGCACCGAACTGTGAAACTGGGACTGTAAACCGCTTGACATATAGTTTTCAGTCACTCAATCTAACACAAATGAATGGTAACAGAACAGCGGTTGAACTTGCGTCTATCTTGAGCGTTATAAGAACATGTATACATAGGTGTTCACATAAATACTTGTATACATAATGGTGTGGAAACGCATGTTGCGTGGATTTTGGTTTGAAATGGTTGTCATTTTTTAACAATTCTAAGTCACATGTGACAGATAATTTGCTTAGGTATTTACATGTTCGCCGAGTTTGGCATTTAGGTTGCAAACGTTTCATCATCAAACGAGGTGATGTCATCATTGCGTGTTTCAACGAAAAACTACACCACTGTTTCCAACTATCAGAGATAATTTGTTTCCACGTATATATATATATAACAGTGGATCAGCTGAACATATATTTCCTTTAGACCTATAGATAGGGTAAAACTGTCAACGCCGCAACCCATTAACCACCTAACTTTGACTATCGCGCCTCCCATTGGTTTCCAGTCGTCACTTGGACAGTTAACACGAAGAACCTAACGGTTTACTTATCGTTTGGCTATTTACTTCAAACTCGAGGTCCGTTGTTTGAGTCCCTGATACAGTACAGAATGCAGGCAACGAGCAACAAATGGATCGCTATTGGTCCCACAATCGAATCAACTGACTTATGTATGTGCTCCGTCCTAACGCGCGCACACGAAATGGCGGTGTGTGACGTTGGTCATACAATTCCATCTTTTATCCGCGCAAATCTTTGCTGAGCGGTCTATGCCCAGACGAAGCGGTACGGGCCGTGAAAACCAACGTAGGTCATTTAAACTAGTTGACTATAATAGATGTAAGGAACATTCAATGCATAGTAGGCAAACTGATTGTCCGGTGTGAACCAAATTTAGATGGTACGTTGACCTGATGCGTTTAGGAAAATTCATTAAAACGTGAAACTTAGATGGAAACAGAAAAGAGATTATGAATAGTTAAACAACAAAAGTGATCACTATGATTACCTGGCCATTCTAGTGTTAATGAAGGTGGTCGAATCGTTTTACCTGGAAGTTATATGCCGCCTTCGCCTGAAACTCAAGTAATGTCTTCGCTCAATCAGTAAATCCTTTTTCAATGAAGTTTTCCTGAATTTATTCATCACACTAAATGAATCTGTCTTGATTGAGCGCAAGTCAAAAAGGGAACTGGTAGTAGAGTGCACACAAAGCGTAGTTTACATGAAAGAGACGGATTAATCTGCAATTTGGAGTAAAATTTTGTCCTTCATCCTATTGCGGTGATATAATATCAATATGAAGCAGCTCATGGAAGCATGTTGACTGCCCTACGTCTCCTGCCGAAATGCAGGAATTTGTCATATATAAATGCATAACTGGTGGTGAATGATTCGTTGGATAATAAACATCAAGTCGCTTGTTAATGGGTAAGTCACTAATTTTTATAAGTGCCACTATGGAAAGACAACTCTGAGTTGTGAAACGTGTGTGCTTAGGATCGTACTGGAAAGAAATCGTTCGTGATCTCCAAGAAGGGTTACATTGTTTATACACGACTAGGTAGTCATTTTAGATCACGGATTGTGATGTCCACCGTGAAACATGACATCGTATGTTGAAATGGTTTCCTTGATCACAGTCTGGTAGTCGCTTTTCGTCGTCGTTAACTATTGTCTGTATCAAATGACTCGTCTCAGATTGGTTGATAACGTACACGCACACAACAATTTAGCGTCAAGTGATCGAAATAACTTAAACATCCTGTGAGTATGACCTTCTTGAATTGATTGGGGTTGTGATTAGACACTGTGATTAGTGCATTCTTAGTTAAGATTCTACGAACCGATAAATTGACAAACGCTTTTTTCTCTATATCCCCAGAAAATGCTAACTAACATTTTCGGCACACCTTACCCAAGTGAAATTTGGCTCGGAGGCTTGGTTCAACGCTCTAGTTCACGCATATTTGTCTTACGATGGTTGAGTGGCTTGCCATTCACCTATCATCGATTCCCGACAGCTGAGAGACGACGATGGCGATCCAACTGGCGTGTTAATAGTCAAGGTTGCCTGGTAGCTAACATACAGTCAGGCGGTTTGGGAAATTGGAGTGCTGAGTTGACTCCTTGCAGCGAACCACGCGGATTTATTTGTAAAGAGTCGAAGCGACAGTCGGGTCCCCTAAATGACTTCATGCAACCATACAGTCCGTTTGGTCTTCACAGCCTGTTGGATACATTATTTTCGTCACATCCTCTTATTAGCCGATTTGTCACTCGTGAGCCACTTGATGCACCTCGTGAACATACTCGTCATGATGCCGGCGGACACTTTCATGTATTTGAAGTCCCTAATACTCCACAACACACAACTCCACAACACCAAACCACTGAAATTCCCAGTTTTCTTTCCGCTGAAACTGATCAGTCTCCGGACGAAGGAAGTTCGTTGACAAAATCCAGTGAGCCAGGCGAAGTTGGGACGTTTTCTACGGTTCGGACAACTCCGATGACCACCACGGAAAGTAACCAAGATACCAAATCAACTACACAACACCTTTCCACCGACACTGCGGTTTTGCGGGGACGAAATATTGAACCACAGATAACCTCTACACAAGCGCCCAGTGACACTGGAAATGAGAAACGCCTTGAGCAAGGCGGACGTCTACGCCCAACGTTCACCATATATCCTGTAGCACCTAGCATAAACAAGAACCCTATGGAGAGGACCATTGTGAAAACACCAGTAGCGCAGGTCATTTTTCCCCAAACACTGTGGGATTTGACGTATCCGGAAGAACCCAAGTGGCTATCGGAGAAACACTGAATACAATCTCGCAGTTATCATAGTAATAATAGTTTTGGTATAATGCAGGACTCATTGCTTCTGTTTTTTGTTATAAAACTGTACGCAAAAGTGGCGTTTTCATGTCAAGTGAACTCTTGGCTCTAGGCGCCATGGGGTGATTTTCCGAAAGCAGTTCTATACGAAGTCACTTTGCTACGTCCCTTTCAGCGCACATCACCAGATAAACGAAGTAACTGACAAAAAGATGCCTGTTACATCCCCGTCTAATGGACACGATACATCCACGATACACCTAACATTCTACAGAAAAGCAAATATGCAACTGGATGCGGTTGCACCACACGGTTTCAATCGATGATGTGCCGTAACACAAGCTTTACTCTGACTAAATCATATGCATAAGCAAAACTGAATTGGGATTGTCCAAGTGTTCCCGTCGGTAAGCATGTACCGTAACGATGAGGTCTAGGAAGAGCCTAGTAACTCTATTCATAGAAGATTGCCATAAAAAGTTAACCTGGATGCGATCAATGTCTATGGAATACAGGTAAGTCATGAACTTGTAACCCAACTAATCTCGTGTCACGAACGCCATTTATAATTTGGGTGATACCAGTTAGGGTTCCTTGAAATACACCATGTAATGCTGAAGGTAGATATTGCCTACACTCAAACTCCGTAGAATTAACCATCCAAGGGTCTATAGAACAGTGGCTACTTATCAATGACGACTACCTGTGGAGATTATGCACCGTCAGTAGGAATTTTTTATATCGAAGTATTAAAGGTCTATCGGGGTTACTCGGACGACTAAGTTTAACATACAATACTTGCTTAACCACCAGATCAGGTGTCAGCGAAGAGCCTTAACCGAGCGACAGGTAGGCCTATTATCTGCGGAACATTAGTCTAAGCCGTGTATACTCACGACCAGCTTTCGCTGGACGGAATATAGATCGGGGTCGCCAAACAGTGGTCAGTGCATTCAGCGTCATCAGGGTGACGCTCACTTGTCGGCTAGGCTTCTCTCACTCCGGTTGTTTACGTCAATCTGTTCGATCGATCTCGCTGGTGTAAGTGAGGCGAGTACTACGAGATCAGTGTCGTTGCTTCGTCATCCATAAGACCAATTTTCCAAACTGTAAGGCCTCATCAAACGAGTTTGAAAAATGCTGCTGAATTACACCAAAGAGTTCAAAGTCAAAGGTATATCCAACAGAAAGCCACGTTTGGTGTTTCCAGTTAACCAACTCATGCAGCAGTGAATATGTACCTTGCAAAATTAAAAAACAATAGAAGGATTCACAACAGATAGAAACGAAATCTGATCAAATGATTAAAACTTCTTGTATGTTCTGTGACGTACGAGTTGGTTTTAGTGGGTATGCCAACCACGTTGGCACGTGTTCAAGAATAGTGCATTAGAAGAGCTACAGACCGTTTCCACAGGTATGCGTATGTTCGTAACACAGCATATCACTTGACCACCTACACCCTAAATCAACATTGTTGTGAAAATGAACCAATTGCTTTGTCTACTACATCCGAATTCACATCTCCCTGGTACACAGCCTACTAATACCGTATGAATCTCACTTTTCAATCCGAAACTCTCTCTCTCGATCCTCAACGGTCTATCAAGAATCTCTTTCTAACATTATGGCAGTCGACCTAGATACGAACCATCTCGGTAACTGACCCTTAAGCTATTACACGGATTATTCACCTGTTTACTACTCATTTTCCGAGTTTCATCAGAAGCCTGCCTTATTTTCTCAATCTTCTCCAGGAAAGTTCACTTAAATTCGACGTAGCGGATGAAATAATTACAGAGTCGCCGGGGTTTTGCAATACTTTGGTCGATTTCCAATGCAATGTTTGCTGTAATGGACGTCAACAGTTGAACGAAAATTGCCAATGGGTAGGAGAAAAACGTAAATATATGTTGGGAAGTAAATACAACTTGCTTATGTGTTACTCAGAGTTCATGAACAGAGTTACGCAGAAGTAGCCACCATATGATTAGTCCGCGCCCAGTAAGTACAGGGCTAACCTACGGTAGTTTTATCCATCCGGATAATGGCCTAAACCCATTGCAGGATGAATCAGTTGACATGACGGTGACACACGCCAATATATGTTGTCCGTTTGTCTCATAGGCGTATTAGTGCGTCGTCGTAAACCGGATATATACTGAAATACAAGGTACAGGCTACAAAAAATAGCAAGCGTGTCACAAAATCTAAGAGGAAAAAATTGAGGGTCATGTACAGGCAAACATGTAGAGAGAAAAGAAGGACAGTACAATGGCGCATGTAGAGGTATGCAACACGAACGCCGCTGAATTCTGTTCATCACCACATCAGGCAGCGTTCTCACTCAAAGGGAGTCGTTGACTTTTGGACGCCGGCCAAGAATCCGAGAACGTCCCCATGAAGCAAGCTTCAGTGTAAATGCTTTCATACTCCGAACCCAAGTCATACACTGGCCACCAGACTATTCCTCACAGCCTAACTAGCCACCCGCAAGATAGGCACGGCGTGGCATGTGGTAAGGTGGCATTCGTAAAATGTGGCCAAGCCAACGAACTCTGTAGTACGAGGTCATTCTCTTCGGCGGTTGACAGAGTTTATCCGTTCCGAAGACATGTTGGCGAACTTTGACGCTGGTGACAAGGTGTTCCCACCACACGGGACTAACGCTTCTGAGACACCGATAGTCGAAAATGGACACTGTGTGAACATCCACGCAGGTTTCTCGACAGTACTATAAAACCATCTGTACGATGAACGTATACATTCGACCTATTACAGAAAGACAAGTCACACCGACGTTGCAGGCGACGCAAGTCGACAAACGCAACTCTAAATTTTGCCGTATGATTCTTGATCCCATCAAGCCGGTGCTACTGCAACCCTCAAAGTAAATGTCAATCTCGACTAACTCCAGCAGCTCACCATAGTACGCACAGAGTCATATCAATCTTGCAACAACGACATGCACTCAAAAATGAAAAGGTCGTACCACGCTGATAAACTCAACTTTCTGATCTGTCCGGAATGTTTCTGGCTCCCCGTGTGTTGCATCGCAGAGAATCAGCACTTCGAGCAAGTGTCCCGACTAAATATGTGAAACCTCGACGGATTGAATACTATCCGCGAATTAAGACGGATAGAAAAGACAAAGATTTAACAATAGCGCGTACATTCACCTCTGACTTGACCAGACAGCGAAAATGCTGCTCAATTTATAAAATTATGACCTTATGTGCCACACGAAGGCGGGAACAATTTTTCAAATGAACATGAAGTCCATATTTCACGAAAGGTATAAGAAACGTCAAATCTGACTTCAGTCCCTGTACTTAGGATTAGGTTTACCCTATCACCAACATTGTGAAACCTCGCAGATTGGAACGTGGTCATTTGCGTATTTCAGTTCTCGATGCCGCGTACCTGAAGGTGATTCCAAAACATCATATTCAAAATTCTGTCAGAACGCACTCTAGCACCTCGTCCACTGCGAAATCGAATAGATAGAAGAGGCTGAACAACCTCATCCCACCCCGCTTGAGGTACTGAATATCTGTCGTAAATTGTCACACATCCTAACCTGGCCTTGAGTTTGACGGATAAATGGCTCCAGGACATTGACATTCTTCCTGGGAACACGCTTTTCTCATAAGCAGCCCCAGAGCATAGTCCTGTCAACTAAACTTACATTCCTTCGACGTGTGAAATAATAATATAATAGGTCTTCCTTATGAATAACGGTGTTCAAACATTCGGCGGGGTGTGAGGATGAGATTACGGTCTGAGGGAAAACCAAGCTTGCCGATAACGGATAGGCTGCTCATGCATTTGGCTTAAGTTTACCAAATACACTAACTGCAAGCAGCTTTGACACGATGAAATTCAAGATAATCCTTCGATGGTTTGCATGAATAACGTGAACCTTATTTGATAATAGCGACGTTGGCTAAATCCTACTCATTCGAACCGACCGTTGACCCAGAATTTCTGGAGCAGGGCCGTTAGTCCTCTCACCGGAACTGGCACCCATCCATAAGAGTAGGAGAAAGTCCGTTTGGATCAGGCGCTTCGTGAACCTGCTGCTAATTGAGTGTTCTTGTAGGAAGAGGAATGTCAAGTAGCACAGGAGCCTCCCGAAAGCACGGTCAACAGCGCGGGTTGGTAGTCGAATTCCTGTCGAAAGTGTTTGGTTTAAGCGTCGTTGAAGGTTATGGACAGGTGGACTTCGCAGATTTTCCCGTTCATACTTGGCTTCATTATACATATTACTCGGACAAGATGGAATACCTCTCAATATTTCAAGGCAGCAGCGGTTTGTTACACCCGAACGGCGCGCTGTGTTTACTAGGCCATGCAATCTGCTCAGATAATTCCAGACTTCCAATCGGCTAGTCGTGCGAGCTGAATTATACTCATCATCGGATTGAAATCGAATAACATTGGCTTATTATGAATACGCCAATAGATAATCACAATGGAGGCGTGTCATAACTGTGTCGTTGATCTCAGCTCAAATAACTGATTAAAACAGTCAAGTGTCTAGGTGATCGATCGAGTAAGCTGCGACCAAGGAAATTAACTTCTGTAAAAATCGGAAACTATCTTTGGCTACACAAATGCTAACATGCTGCTTATAACTGGGAGGAACATACATACCTGTCTCCACACGAAAGAACTCAAACGGCAACCTTGAGCTGAGGTTGAAAAAGCTCAGTGTACATCGCGTCAAGTTGCGTTGTCAGGAAGACCCGATTTTCAATACTGAAAATGTAGCGTAGACGGTGTGCATATGAGTTACTATGTGTTAACATTTTTACCAACTAATGTAGATTCACGGATAGAGGAGTGAACGGAAAAGTGTAAACACAACGTTCCAGGAATTTACCGGTCTCCGTCTCGAGTGAGCACTGTGAAGTTCAGAAGCGAACACAGTTTACTTTGTGATATGTTCTGTTATAACTGAATCCTACTGAACACGAACGCGAATAACTGCTACGAACAACGATGAACGAATAACGC
>JTDE01002631.1:69832-87790 GCA_014338405.1 Paragonimus skrjabini miyazakii
GAAAAGACAATGACAGCGAGGAAATTTGAATCAAATTTTGAGTTACCCGTGCAGTGTATTTAGCCACCAGACGCTTTGCGAAACTGGTCTGTATTTATAGAAAATCATTGACCTTGCGATGGCGTGAGCGCGCGAAGAAATATTTGAATCCCACGCCGATGTATATCTCAGTAACGGCTTACGATATCCGATTTCTGACAGCAGAATCGTATTCTACGGGTCAGGTTTACCCTGGCCCTAACATGTTCAACTGAGGCAAAACGGTCTATTCTATCGTGAACTCTCCGATAGGGGGATTTTCTTCATGAAAGTACCACACTAGAGACAGAAGGTGTCTGAAGAAAGAGTTTCGACACCTGTGTGCTAAGAGGAAAAGACAACTCCAGATATCGTCCGTATGAGCAAACAATCGATTTCATCCCGATAAAGTGATTGCTGCATACGTATTTAACTGAACAGCATTGGTCAGTCACATTTTTGAACAGTGGTTACAGACACAAACTAATCAGTTGTAATTTAGAATAAGTACTGTGCGTTACTATGTGATGACTGCAATACCCATCATCGATATCTGTGACACAAGAACATGAAGCTGATTGTCCTACCTTTAAATACAACCTGAAAAGAGAAAGTACAGAAGGCCATGAATGATTCACTTTCGAAATCAGTTTATTGAGGAAGTTTTTTGTCATCAGCCTGATGAATGGTGTGATTTACCGAATTGAAATATGTCTAGGGCGTAGTAAGCAGTGAGTCGGCTTTGTAAGATGTGGCTAAACTAACGAAGCCTAAGAGACTAGGTCGTTATTTTCAGGGGTCGACAAGGCTTATCTATCCCAAAGACATGACGGTAAACTTCGTTACTGTTAACACGGTGTCCTCGTCACACACCACTAATGCTTTTCGGACACCGGAAGGGGAGCCAGGTTTCCCAACCATACACTTAGACCACTTTTACAGTCGTTCTTCAAGGACAGACTGAATCATGTCGACGATATACAAAACACGGATAGTTGATTACCTCAGAAGAAGAAACATCACGTTTAGTTGTGCATTCTACACCATCTGATGTAAGGCATCAATAGTAGCTTATTTCTGTTTGCCACAACCGTACTAAGTCTACCTTCAGAGTGATTACGAGGACTAAACTGAACGAAACAATTTGGCGGTTCCGGGGGTGGCGGTGATGTAACTCCTTTTACTGACTGTCTGGTTATGGACTGTGGTGTCACAGAGCAAAAGTTAATGGGAAACTGTAAAAAGACGCGTGCACAATTTGGTTTGATTGTTCCAGGGCACTGTAGACCGAGGTGAGCGTGCCCACCACCAACAAAATCACTTTTGTAAGTGCTAAGTGTGCAACTTGTCCAGCGTGATCACACAACCGATGTCGCAACCGGTGTGTTGAACTTACTTTCGAATGACCGATCATGGAAAGAAACACGAATCGTACTGGCACTCAACAAATCTATCTTAGAGAGTGTCCGGATTTCAAATGGTAATGACACTTAATCTATTCCAGTCGGGAACAACAAGGGTTGTGATGCTAGGCTCGAAGGCCATGTCTCAACTCGCACATCAACGCGAGTGTCCTATAGTAGACAAAAAACATAGGGAAGATGGAAATGACTCGGACGGATCGTATGTTCTGTGTTATTAGATACAACCATGTCTCAGTGATCTTCAGTCAGCTTTCGCTTATCAGACACGTATGAGTAGGACGTCGATCAATGTTACCTCCACTCAACTCCATTACGTCAAGGTTAGAGTGAGTATCCCACATTTTGTTTACAAGGTTCAACAGCCGGAATTGAAATAGTGACCCTCAGTTTTCACATAATTGAGAACGATGTAAACAAACGTTAAACATAAGACCTAACGCGAATGTGAACATTCTGACAGGGGTCGCTGTAAGGAATTGTGTTTGGAAGAAGCGATCGTTGTATGGATTGGGAAAGGAATCGTTGAAAACCATACACTTTCCATAGAACGCGCATCGTTCGCAGAAGTGGTTAATACAGGTGAAGAGCAACGTACAAGAATGTGCACGTTAAACTATTTTTTTCGGCCAAAGTAGTTCAGTCTATGGAAGACAGGTTAGAAATGGATACCGGTTTCACTTCCCTAAAATAATCAGGAATTCTGCGCCCAGTTAAGAAATTGTGATTTTACTGACTGGTATGCGCTAAAGTTGAAAATCTACTTTTTGTAGAGTAGCTGGGGTCAGACAAGAAGTACACAATCTTCATAATAGTTTGATTTAAAAAATTTCCTGGTAACAGTTTACAGTATCATCATCGAAAAGAAATCCAGTAAAGACATATTCCCGAACAATGCGAACTTCCTAGGGGCGAGTACTTCTCATAGGGTTACTTTAGAAAGTCCACATTCGCACACAAATAGCAAGAGTGAATCAGAAACACTGACAATAGGATATTTTTGTTGACTTGTTTACATACCAGCGGGACACATCATAATGCAGCGAAAAGGCGTCCAATAAAGCACAATCTTTATTGTCCAACACGCTAGTTCACATGGTACGCGCGCGCTCGCGTTTATGAGTCAGCATTCCAGTCCACAACAACCCCAGTTTTCCGTTCACGCGTCGTGTGCACTTCTGCCCGGTTTAGGTGTGTGATCGACGCCTTCTATCGGGGGGTTTTCCGCCTACCATTCTTCCTCCATTGGTCCGATTCCGTTGAGCAATGGCTCGTCCGGTCGCTCGTGTTCTCCATCTATCCACAATGGGCTTTGATTGTATTCCACGGTGGTGTCGAGATATTCTCCCGAGTGTTGGAATAATCGAGCCTCCGATTTCGTCGTCCATACTATTTTGACTGCCATGTCTCACCCGTTGGTCCGATCCGGTCGAGTGATGACCCATCCGACTGCCCCCGTTGTCCGCCATCCGATCGTTGATGGTTTGTGGACGTGCTTGCCTTCCGCGTTGAGGTACTCCGGCGAGTGTTTGAATACTCGCAACTCTGGCCTGGCAATCCACCACGTGCAGTCCAATTCGTTTTACATGCACAATTGTAGCGGCGATAAACGAGTGAACTATACCAACCACCGGCAGTTAGAATGAAATAACTATAGAAAAACCAATTTTAGATTTACAATCAAGCAAGGACTAGTGTTTTGTGTGTACATAGTTCTAACTGACAATTTTCTTACTAACAGCATTATGCACCCTGTATCTTGCAGGCTGAGTGATGGCGGCTGTTGTGTGTATCGTCTGTTTTGGTCTATTGAATTAGTAATCCTGGTTCCATTAACATTGTTGGCTCGCAACCTATTGAGCAAAGAGTACATGAACAACTGATCCAAACGAAACTAATGTGCATCGATGATATTTGAATAAACAACTGAGTGAATAATAGTCGATGCTTTGAGTAGTTAACTGTAGGCTGCCGAAAAACGGTTAGGTGTGAACGCTTTTGAATCGAAAGTAACATATTCCAAACAATTGTGACTGGGCGTTTAGATTTGGAGATTCGGTCATGCTTAATGTGCATACAAGGGCGTAGTGGACGTCACATTTGCTTAACATGGGTGAAAATTAAGATACGAGTGCTGTTTGAAACCAATGTGACCTACTAATGAAGAGCCACAAAATGATTGCGTCTGGACTTTAGTGTCTCTTTCCACAAGGGTCATTCGGGCATCAGCTTGTATCGTGAGTTCTGCGACCAGCTGCGAGTGATGTTCAGTCTGTAACAAGCAAAATCTTTAGCATTCATCAGCAAACTGAACTATCGATTTTGGATTTCAACAAATAGTACTACAATATGAATATAAAACCTTCAGACTGATGAATTTTCCTGGTGATTATAGGTTTCACCAAAGTTGAACATCGCCGCATGTCCTTTTCGGACCAGAATCCAAACACTGGTCACAGTGCTTACGAATCCAGCATGGTAGTCATCACTGTCTCATTAACGAAACACTGTTCGATTACATTCTCAAATCCATACGTCCTAGTATGAGCAGTTATCTCAAACGAACACCCGGATATCGCCGTCGCGTTCATATGACGGGCTGATAATCAGGATCTTCCATCATGTAATTGCTTTTGGAAGAGATACAGGAAAATAGTGTCCTCGGAAACTGTTCCAACAAGCTTCCATTCGGTGCTCACAGTAGAGGAGATCAAATCGCTTTGACAACGATTTACTGATGATAATGTAGTTCATGACATCATTCTGTATTGGCACTGTGCCTAGGAAAGATTATAAGCTGTTTCAAACAATGATTGTGTCTTTTGTACCATATGGGGAACGAATAAATATAAGACATCTTGGCTACATGAGGACAGTCACTCTAACTGAATTATCATGGTTACATTTTAAACAAAAGAAATAACGAAGAGGAAAGGTCCACTCGGATTATTCTTTGCAATTAATTTCGAATATCATAAATACAAGCATTTAACAGTGACTGATAAAGCAGCGTGATCTTGTGGGTTATGCTTAGACGCTTTTGTAGGACCAGCAAATTGCCTAAACTGGGTTTCGTACTGGCCGTGGCCGCATTCAACACATCTTCACATTCCACCAGACACTTAAGCTCCCCCATTCATACAGAAGACGGACAATTTCTATCCTCTTAAATATCAGTGAGACCTTTGATTCAGTTGACAGAACACTGTGGAAGTGTGTGCCCGAGAGGCATATAGACATTCTGAAGGCAATTTACTATCAGGCTGCGGACCGACTTGGAGACGATGGCACCCCATACAATATAGACAACAGGGAATCAATAGGGCTTAACAGACACTCAGTTATAACATGACTAGAATACACAAGAACGGCTGAAAATGAACTTAACTGTATATGAATTAATCTTACAATGAACTTGAGACGATGTTACGTCGTGGACAGGCCGACCATAGAATTAGAAAAGGATTGGTGTTAGATTAACACAACCAGCAACTGTCTCATTAATACACATTGGCTTGTAACTTATGAACACACCACGCGGGTTAGGACTGAAGAGGATGATTTTCTTTTTCGGCTCGATGTTGCAACGTAATTTCATGTTCAACCTGTATATGGTGAGTCATTAGTCAATTAAAGATGACTCCAGACATCTGTCACTCCCACCATGTATTTTAGATCAGCGTTACTCAACACTATATGACTTCTTACGAAGTCGTTAAACCGGTATGTGCATGATAAAATTACAATACAGTTTTCTTAAAATAATAATCATTTGATAAACAGTTTAACCCGCCTCACAGAACAGTTTGACAATCAGTCCAATGGGATAATTGGTTCAAAGGTACTGGCTGAAAAGTTTATCGAATGCAAACGCTGCAGTCAAGTGAGCGGCATTCCATTTATATTAACCAAAACTCAAACCACTCACCGGTAGTCGGAGAATCTTAGCTCAACTAGGCCAAAAACTGTCAGGTTTTAAAATATCTACTTCCTATACATTCATGCTACAATAACTTGAGATCCAGAACCACTTCTGCTTCCTACGGAAGACTGTGTGGAATGCAATAACTGACTAATCGGGTCCCGTCGTTCACATGATCTGGTTGAGGCCAGTTGAACTGCTCTTCGAAATGTTCAGCCCACCTGTCAAGTCGGCGCGATTGACTGGTGTTAAGTGAACCATCTTTTTCACATATGGTCTCACACCGACTCGACAACCAGTACAACCACGAATCAAGAAAATATGCCCCCTGCTATTCCCAGATATAAAGGCTGTTTCCATCTTTTTCGACTGTTCGACCAAGCAGTGCTCACGGTCTTTTCGCAAGCTTTTAGTCAGCTTGCGTTTAAGTTTTTGACGGTCGTCGTTATATTCAGAACCAAGTGGGATCGAGCGACGCTTGTTCATGAGGTTTATCGACGTGACGAAAATCCAGTTTTGTCGCAACTGAACAGCTCTTTCGGAACAGGCCTATTCACAGCTTGCTTTCATAGCTTCGGCGATTTATTCCCAATGTTCGTTAAGATCCTTCGTCTGACTCGAACTGGGCAAATTCTTCACCAACGCCTTTTGGTAAGCGTTCTTTAAACCCTCATCGCTCGGATGCCAGTTAAGCACTTTACATTTACGAGCGTATGTCCTCTAGGCAAATGATAAAACAAAACGGGCACGCACAACGGCATGATCCGAGTCCAGGTGGTTGCTTCAAAAGGCACGACAGCCCTTAATAGAGTGGCGCCACCTGTAACTAACTGCTATATGATCCAACTGTGTCCACGACTGAGAAGCACACGGAGGTCTCTAAGTAGCACAGTGCTTCTTCCTGTGTTGGAATGCGGTGCTCGAAATATACATACCGTGGGATGCACACAACTGCAGCAGTCTTTCGCCATTGTCAGTGCGTTGTGCCCTAACACCAAAAATATCTCCTAGCCGCTTCTCATCCGGAGAAAGACGACCAAGCAGAGCATTAAAATCACCCGCTAGTATGATGAGGTCTGAGTGTTTAGTTTGCCTCAGAAGGTCAACGAGGGCGTCATAGAACGCATCCTTGGTAGCATCTGAACAGCTGTCGGTCGAAGCGTACGCCGATATAATGAATACACAACGTCTTTCTGACTTGCGTCGACAGACTTTTACCGATGTATTGAGTCTGACAGTGCAGAAGCGAACGTTCACTGGGATCCAATCGTGTAAGCATTGCTTCGTTCTGGGACTCAGTGCGATTCTCACTCCAGCTTGATCACAAGATTCAGCTTCTGCATCACCAGAAACCCTGAGATAAAAACGCTTGGATCGACAGTTATCTAGAGGTGAGCTCAAGTGGATAACCGTGCTAGAATCGCAGATTCGCGTCTCCAACACATAACACACATCAAGCTCCAGACTTAAAAGAGTACTTGCCAGAATAGCTTGCAAACCGACTTATCGGGGAGTGCGGACAGTGAATGCGCCGATGGAATGCACTTCGCACCTTCAGAGTGTTGCTTCCAGACTGGGGCACTCTCACTCCTACTTTCTTCACTGCAGGTAACTGTGGACAGTTTCACACATTTCAGTAGCACTATCTTGTTAGCCTGTAATATTGCTGATGAGATATCAGTGCGGATAGCAAAGGCATTAGTTGCCTTTGCCAAACTGCGTCATCTGTGGCGTCGAAAGGACGTTCGGTTGTTGCTGAAAGGACGGGTATATAGTGCCTGTGTGCGTTCCATTCTACTGTATGCTTCCGGAACGTGGCCTGTTCACAAAGAAGTTATCAACAGGCTTGCTGTGTTTGACCATCGTTGTCTCCGCCAATTAGCCCACATTGGGTGGACTGATCGCGTGAGCAATATGGCCGTTCGCCAGCGCGTATTCCGGAACGCTCGGGATGCGCGATCAATTGGTCAACTAATCACGGTACACAGCTTGCGATGGTTGGGTCACGTACTCCGTATGTCATCTGATCGTTCACCATACCGGGCATTATATACTGAAGCCACCAACACTTGGGCAAAACCGCGTGGTGGTCAAGCAACAACGTGGTCACGAAATATGAAGACCCTGACGGCATCACTGAGCAAAGTGGGAAAGTGTCGCCTGCCTGGATGGGGTCCTCGTGATCACTCAATCCGCTGGTTAGAGACGCTATCCGAGATGGCGATGTGTCGCAGTCACTGGCGTACCTGTATCCTTACCATTTCTAATTCTTCCTCTTAGTCTTCTTTTAATAATTTTCAACCGTCTTAGTAACGTTTTCCTCTCAGATATTGCACGTCACTGTGGAGGTGAACGGCGGCCCGAGCCCCAGTACCTTTTGGTCAGGCTCATGGCTGTTATGATGATGATACATCCATGAAACGCGGCAATTTTACTATCCTACGCATTTCCATTATGTTGCCATGGCGGTCAGGATTACGTAAGACGTTGATCCAAAGGACTATGCTTACTAGAATTTCGACTCAATCAAATGCGATCAAATCAGACAAACTGAACGTGAGCAGCCGGAAGAAACACTGACACCCGAAAACGTCGTATTTCATAAGATTCGTAAAAAAATGTACGGATTACAAGTATCTACGAATGTTTATCTACATCCAAACTAGTGTTAAATTGTTTAAAAGAAAATTTAGAGCAAGGAAATTGTTTTGGTTTCAGGAAGATTGCGAAAATGAAAGCCAGAAGATAAGCAGAAGAAACCCCGCAACTGTTCATCTAGCATACAACAGTTGCACTTCAACACAAGTAGCACAACGGCTGGCTAGCACCAATAGTGAGAAGTCGAGGTTGCCTTCAATTTACTACAATGATTTTAATGATCAAGTCACCTAACTATTCGGTTTGGTGCCCCGAATGTGAGTAAAGTCTACGCTTGAATTTCACTGCAGATGAGATAGTTACGACAGACTCTGGCAGATTGTTCCAGGTTGCACATACCCAGGACGCAAAAAGAGTGCTTTGTCCAAGTTTAAAAATTCAGCTGACACAGTATTGGCGAATTATCCCTGAGATGATTCTTTTCGCCAGGTACAAGTATTTTCCTAAGAGGATGTTGAACATGATGGAAAATCATATATACTACAATCAAATCTCTTCGGATATGCTCGTAGTGCACTGAGAACATTCCCCAGTTTGGCTAACGCAGGAAATATAAATTCGTAATCTGTTTTGTAGTTCTGAGTTGTAATTTTTCAACGTGAGTAAGGTCCTTCACAAAGTAAGGAGACAAACTTGGATATTCACCTTAGAATAGGGGTGAACCAATGAATTGAACAGTGATAAGAGAGTGTAATTTAAACCGTTCAAACAGTCTTATGAGCAACCCAAATACTGAGTTGGTTTTCTTAGTCATTGACGCATTGATGAAAAACGGGCCAAAGTTACTGAAACAATCGTGTCCTAGCCATGCCACGTGTAGTTGTCAATTTTTCGCCTCTTAGAAAACAATATTTGCATTTAAAATAACGGAGATGCCTCATTTTACATATAGTTGTGTTAAGTGGAAGCCGGTTGTCTGTGGCTCTGCTGTAGCTTCGTAATCTCAGTCACGCTGTCAGCTATGCACCCAGTTTGAGTGTAATCAGCATATATTTGCAATGGAGAATGGACTCGCATCGGTATTGAAGCTGAGATCTTGGAGGTAATCAATCAGACACATGAGTAGATGATTTTACACACTTTAATTACGAAGCTCCACGCAGTGTTAAATTGTTTACTCAGTCGAAGGCCTTCGAGAAGTCTGGAAAAACCACAACAACTAGTATATCGCCATCGGCCACCTTTGTTCAACCTTAAAAAAACCAAGGAAATCGGTAATGCATAAGATTCCCTTCGGACATCTGTGTTGACTCTCAGGCAACTGTGTAAATGATTATGCAACTGGTCGTCAATCATGATATCAGTGACCTCTAAGGCAATCGATAATAGTTCGGTCAGCCTGTAGTGGACGGGTTCATTCTTTAAAGATGGGTGACGAGCTTTGAGAAACTTGTTCTCCCGGACAGATCGATTAAAAAGTTCACAGAGTGGTACTGACAACTCTTTAGCAGACTAGGTTAGATCAGGACATCTGTAGTAATGGTAGTAGATGCATGTACTGACCCCATGGAGGTAGTAGCGACCACAATCAGATACTAGCTGCCGAGAACATTGGCGGCTTCTGTAGGAGATGTTCATTCCACTTGTGCGGCGCAAGTGAGAAAGCGATGGCTTTTGGTGATGGAGGCAGCAGTGCTGAGGAATAGTTTTAGAATGATACTAAATGTGTTGGACAGATCTAGCTATTGCTATCCGATTAAGAACTGTATGCTTTTTCAGTTCTCTTCGACTGATACGTGTTCCAACCTGATCTTTTTACTGACAGCAAATACCATGTGGAGCTCAGAAGCAGGTTTTATACCTGGGTTGAAAAGGTCATCTGGTTGGAACATACTTGCCTATGGCATCAGCAACAACTTTCACAATACACTCCAGTGATAATCGAGTAATACATAAATTGAGGCATCAGACCAGCACCTCTTTTTTTGTCTAGTCAGGGATATCTAGTCTATGTATAAAAGCCCACGAAGCAGTTTCAAATTAGGGGAATACCTCTACCCCACTTTACCATAGTTTAATAAGAAACCGGATTGATCGTCTGGTCTACTCGTTGGGTTCAGCTCAAGGCAAGCCAGTAATACACTGCAAATACAACGAACTCATAAGTACACACCAGTACTATTCCCAAACATAAATAAATACTATCTTCAACATACGGTAGAAACCGTTGTAAAAACAAGACTATAGCACTTCGACAGCACAGCGGTTCATTGCGACTGCGGTCTAACTACCCAACAATGTGACGAAACTTACCCAATACCCTACAAACCTCTTGCGACAAGTGATGTATTCACTGAGCAAAGGAACAACCGAACTCTTACATCCCTGTAATATTCACTGTCCCCGGACAAAGTTAGCCCCCAAAACACCAAGTGAGTCAGACTTCTGAATCTGTGACTCGAATGCCGTCTCCCAGGCTAAACCCATTCCATCGTACAAACGGCCAGAAAGCAGCCTTGTCCCGACGGACCAATCTATTCGTGTTCAGTCCCCCCCCCTCAACCTCTAGCTCTCATCGCTTCAAGACAAGTCGATGAATGAACATTAGCGACAAGTAGGTCAACAAGTTGTTCAAGTGACCACTCTCAAATCTGGAATAAGACGGGTGCCGTATCACCGAAACGTGCATCCATGATCCTGGCGTTGTCATTCGCTTAAATTCACCCTTGGGTAATAACAATAATCAGCAATTTTTTATCCGGGTACCCAGTGACGATGAAGCCGAATCTCGCGGTCAAGATGGAGTAAGGGCTGCACTGAGAGCTCAAAGGCAGAGCAGAGCATGCTCAGATGGATAGCCATTTGTCGTCAGGCTTAGTACTTCGGTCAGTCTGTCCACACGAACCAGGAAGACTGCTTATTTATCATGTACGCGTATAACTCAACCGAGACGTTTAGATACTGTCAAGAAAGCATTCCACAATGCTCTCTTTGATCTTCTGAGACAAACTAAACTATCAGACATCAATATACTAGCTGGAGATATGAACGGACAACGTGATCGTCTTATTCCAATGAATAATAGGCTGGGTGGTATGTTCGGCGTACGGACAAGATGCACCAGCACTGGTGACAGTCAGAAGCAATTACACCTATTCAAAGAAATCCATATACCGTGTTGCGTAGTTCGGGGACAACAGATGACCATAGATTACATAGTGGCTGACTTTTGCAATCTGAACGTAAACGTAAACTGATCATATCGGTGTTGCTAACCGGTAGCATCATTTTGAGACAATGTCCTTAATTTAGACCATGCTGCCAGCCGTGCCTGTATTTTTAGGATTTACTGAAAGACAATGTTTTCAAAAGTAAATTAGTCAATGAGAAACGACCGCCCACGAAGGAGTACTTGCAGATAAGCAGCAAGAATAACCTGTATCAGAAAGCGACGCTGTTTTGGATATTAAGTTACTGAAGCCTGATGAAGGTTCAGGTCCAGACCTGTTTCTTGTATCTATTTTCAAAGATGGTAGTCAGCCGTCTGAACGTACCACACTGCTTTGATTCATACGAGGCAGGATAGACGTCTTGTGATTAGTACTGACTAACAGTCATCTTCCAAAATTGTACATGGACATCACGTGAAAATCAGGAAGGTGTTAGTTTAATGTCTATCGCATTCAAGCTACTCAGTGCGTATCGAAAAGGCGTCCAACAAAGCACAGTCTCTCTTGTCCAACTCGCTAGTTACCATGTTGCACGCACGCTCCTGTTTATGAGTCAGAAGTCCAGTCCACAACACCCCTGGTTTCCGCTCACACGTCGTGTGCACTTCTGCCCAGTTTATGTGCGTGATCGGCGCCTTCTATCGGGGGATTTTCCGCCTGTCATTCTTCGTCCGTTGGTCCGATTTTGTTGATCGATGGCTCAAGCGGTCGCTCGTGTTGTCCCCGATCCGCTCGCTGTGGGCTTTTAGACGTACCTCCCCTAGCGTTGAGGTATTCCGCCGAGTGTTCGAATACTCGCACCTCCGGCTTGATATTCCAATAGAACTGGTCTCATAGTGCGGAACCTCTTAGCATAGAAGTAAACAAAAAGGGACCAATCGGGTTTCCCACCTGGTTGCACGTGTGCTGAACCTATCTTCACTGTGCACTTTACTTACACAATGGGGTATATGCAAATCACCAAACGTCTAGAACACCAGTGAATTCAGTCAATTTGTCCATATCATTTAATGACCGTTCCGAGTGCACAGCACACATTGGCAGACAGCCTTCCGAAGCATCCCTCACTTCATGTGGCGTTCACCAGATCTCCCCATTCCTGTAGATGACGGCCTAAAAAGAATGTACTGAAGCTGCGAGGATCTCTGAGTGGCGCATCTATCAGGTAACAGGCGAACGAATGTTGAGTATTTAGACGACATTACGGAAGACATGCAAACCAATGTAACTCGTTTAAATGCCATTACCGGTCAATGTGATATGCAAATTGTACCTGCAAAGTGTAAGGTGTTGTTACAAGAGTCGGTTGTTTCTGACCCAATCTTTGTCACTGTGGGTTCACCGTTCGAGGTTAACGACCACTTGATCCGCCTGTGTAGTGTCAGCTTAGTACCTTGTAATATAGCTGACAAGATGTCCACGAAAGTATTAAACGCTCGTATTGAGTTCACTGAACTATCATTTGTGAACTCGGAAAGGTGTCCGACTGTTGATCAAAAATAAGGAGTATAAAGGGTGTGCACGTTCAGTCTTGTTCTCTGGATCACGGACCTAGCTTATTGGTGTAGAAGATACATATAACCTCCGCTGACTATCATTTGGACCTTACCAAGTGGACTAGCTGTGTAACACCACATCGCATCCACACGTATCTGGGAAACGTTCAAATTAGCGACCGATAAACGAGTCAGTGAGAGTGATCGGTTTACGTTGGCTGGATCATGCAATCGGCATGCCGGTGGAGCACCTGCTGTACTACACATCGTTCGGTGTGGCTGCTGGCGCCTGTATGAAAGCGCACAGTTGGTAAGGCGATGCTATGGACATGCGCAACGAAAGGTCTGATTGGTCCCGAGACAAGATTGGTAGGCATTCACTGGAAGGTTGAGGAGTGCACGACCATCTACACAAGTAGTTAGAAAGGCCCTCGGAAACTGCAGTTTGTTACATTCAAGAACCAACCTGTTGAGTCTTTATGAGTCTCCGTCATTCTCGCCTCGTTTCACACATTTGACTGACATCCACTGCAGGCCCAGCATTTCAGTAAGTCGCCCATCTTTTTGTAATTCGAGAGTAGCAGGGGATTTTGGCCAAAATAAACAGGATACAACTCAAAACTGACCGCAGTGGTCGCATCCTCAGTCAGCCCCATCCAAACAGGCACTATACTCGAGTTTCACTCTTGTTAGAAGTCGTGAATATTGTAGATCCTTGCAAGGCTGGGATTAGAATTCTGGTCACGCCTTTATGAGACAATCGTGTTCACTACTACGACACTATCCCCATATAAGCTGCGCCTGAATTGCCATATACAAAAAGCTCAGCCACATCTGCTTGTAAGTAATGCTCAGACTGCCATGAAAGAGTACATAATAACTGTTCGGTTAACTAAACTCCTACAATAGTTATCCACAGAACGCATTACGTAGGTATTACGCTATATTAACACAAATGAATTAAATGAACCATTACCTTCAGTATGTCTGCCACTAATCAGCCTGATGATCTTTAGACAACTGTAAAATATTTCAAGTCAACTCGTATATAGACATTCTCAAGTCACACCGATTAACAAAACAGAAACGGTTTCCTGTCTTATTATTATTACACGGTTGATTATAGTAAATTTTCCACCAAGTAGACATAAGAAATGCTGTGCTTAAACCTATCCAACTTCTGAATCGAAGTGTATATAACAATTTTGCCTTGCTTCGGCCGAAATTGGCTGCACGTTTGACGTATTCTATTTAGGACAGATAACAGTCAAACATACCATTTGACTATGCGCAAATATAACCGCTTTGTACATTTTGTAGTTAATACATTAGAAGAATTTCAGAATACTGTCGAATGTAAGAAAGAAACTTTAAGCGACTCGTTCCCTTGATGAAGTGGAATTCAGAAACGTTTCAGGCACAAGTCTTCAGAGACTAACTGCTCATTTGTGTGGAGCATAAACTATCAAAAGTCCTTATCATGGATTTCACACATTTGGTGGAACATTTTGTTGTCTAACCAATGTACCTCATATCTGTTTACAGAAAGTTGCATGATGGCCACAGTAGAGACAGGAGATTAGTAACAAAAAGTCAACGGTGAATAACATGATGATGGGGAGGAAATCAACAATCTCCCTTAGTTACTGTAAGTAAACTACTCTGGTAAGTTCCGATGGTTGAACTCTAACTGCTGTATACGAAATCGCATTCAATACTGAAACTTGTTCACTCTAACGATAACACGAACTCCTCATATTCTGACTTATTTTTGAGTAAGCATCCACTGATTTTTAAAACGGCACCTTATCATCTACTGGTTTTAGTCATAAAACGTCAGCGAAAGAACCTAACCGTCAACGATAAGGTTCTCAATATGACTCATCCTGAACAGCCCTCATTCAGAAACGTCGCTTTAGACTATGCGTCTCCCGTGAAATGTCGACTTGATTAAACGATTAGTGATGTCTACATTTTGCATCGTGTCTGCAGTTGGCGTTTTGCAAGACGTCTGACGACTAGCGGTCTTAGGCATGAGTCCATCAGGGAGAAGTACAACGGACTGAGCAAACGAAATAAAACCACTACCTCTACGAATTATAAGAGACCAACATGTAAATCCAAGCTTTATTTAGAAAACTCAACAACAACACCGTCTCTGCATTGAATTCCAAGAATGCAAGGTGAAGTAACCAACCCCACAAGATCAGTCTTCGTTTTGATCATAAACTTACAATGCACCAAGATCGAAACATCCCATCCCTGAACGGCCACAATCAGAGGCCCTCATTCTAGGACGAATCGGGACGTAATTTGTTTCCAGCGCGAAACACTAACAAGAGTTTTTTGGACATACATCAACAATCAAGAAGTCAAATCACAACCGCATACTGTTATGGTCTCAGCGTTAACCCACAGCTATAGAAGAATAGTTTCTTGCTTGGATACGCCGTGCAAACTTAGCTTTAATTACGAGCTGACAACTATTTCTACGGTTCCAGACACTATGGATCATCGTTATTTGAGACTAGAGATAATGAATAGTGCACTACTAGACAGATAAGACTGTAATGAATGTTCAAACTCTGCCTGAGAGTCTCTTAAAACATCCGCACATTTAAAAACGGTGCATACATTGGTGTTAGGTTAAAAGCCGCGAGAACGGCGCCACAGACAGCCAGAATTCACAGGTATTGTAGATAATTTAACTACTCGATTATTGAACCTACCAGACAGTGAAGGTGGGAGTGAGTAGTTGTGAAATGTCGGTTCCAGTTTCTGCATCGTAATCCAAATCAACACCAGATGGTACAGAAGACCAACATGGGTTACAGGCGTTAAGTGACTAGCAATGTAAATGTGCCGCGAGGCGTTCATTTGAAAAAGTGAACCAATGGACAAAAATGTGACACTGAGAGTGATTGGTTCGGTGCGGTAGAATACAAAATGAAATCACGAGCAGCAACCGATACCTCCGCCAAAGAGATACGATAAGGAGGCAAAACAAGTTTCATAATTACTATAGGTCCAGAATGGTGCTATGGCCGAAGAAGGATGGCTTGTTGGGCCCTACCCATATAAAGACCAACGGTCGTGTGGCTTTCCTAAGGACCCCGGTTGCAACTATGTTCTCCTGCTTATCTATTCTGTACACACGCTTCTGTGTACAGCTGATATGGAAGACCTGATAAGAACTTTGCCATTTTCTTTAACAGTGCAAAAGGCTGCACGTAAAGGGTGCTTGCCCTTTTCCTAACGACTCTTCTATTACTCTATTCAAGGTGATTTCGGATGCACCTTTTCGAGGGTTGTTTAACGTACTCGAAGATTCCACGCACTTTTACATGTCATTGAGTGAGATGATGTACGCCTTGCGCTTTTTCCTTCCTTCTCTTGGTTGCTGCTACTGGTCCCAGACTAGATTTGATTTTACAACTTACCACATTTTCAAATATTCCTGGAAATATACGGTTTGTTTCCAAACCGCACGGCGTTCTGTCAGTTCAATAACCGTTGGGGCCACTGTTCAATTGTTCCTAAGGGCATTCTAACTTTTTAGTGGAAGAGGGTCGAGCGCATACCCACTTGTCCACCACAGGGAGTGATAGGCTGAAAAAGTTTAAGAATCACTGGTCAAAGACGAGAATTATCTGTATACACCTACTCGAAACTATCGTTAACAGGATTAGTCATATGTGCTCACTCATAAGTTACTTATAGCGTTTTTATCATTGTCGTGTCAAAAGTGACCTTAACAAAGTCATCAGTACTCCCAGGATGGCATTTGCACAAAAAGAACTGGTAATATTTTTGCTTGAAAACCTCGGAACATTATCCGACAGCGGTACTAACGAGCTGGGCGCAGACAAAAAACGTATACTCTTGTCCTATAGATATCTATAATTGGTCCACTGAAATGCAGGCTACAACATTTCCATATACCTGTGGACCTAGCAGATTACAGTTCACAAGTGTAGTTGGAATCTGCACAACACGCAGGCCATAGCAAAAAAGCAACTAATTCCGTTCGTGTGCGGCCTGTGCAGTGTCGTGCCGTGGTGCTGAAGTAGAAATTTTATGCACTTGTGACGAAATGTGCAGCAGCAGAGACTTGCGTAAGGATAACGTAGGCTGAAAGCCATTGAAAATGCATCCCGAATCATCAACTAGTGTTTACTAGAATCGTTCTTCGAAACGCAATTCACAAGTTCAGATGTCACGTCGACAATGTTCCCTGCGGTTCGCATATCCAGAGCAAGCATTTTTTGCCATCAAATATCACAGTATGTAACATGGAAAACTAAAAAACACTTGACGCTTGATACACATTCAACACCGCTGAATTCAGTGTAGATTAAGGGTATTCTCTGATTCCGGTAGATCGACGGAGTCTAGTGTATCGCCCGCTGTACGGCTGTTGTGAGAACGTTTAACTGAAGTTAACTTAGGAAGGACACTAATGAGATGTATCTATGTCTACCTCATCCACATTAAGTACATTCTTACCCAAGTTGGTTAACGTTATGCAGTAATGTAGAACAGTATTTGATATCTGCAGCAGTGGATGGGTCGGGCATTTAGTCAAACGCACCAGCGTTGTCAAACTACCTGTTCGAAGCATGAAAGCGCCTGTTTAATCTATTTCACAGTAACAACCAGCGCGTTTGCGTTACTTTTGATCAATCTTCAGGTTTATGACACAGTCACAACCACTTGTTAGGTTTCTTGCAAGTTGTGTCAACAGTATTGCCAGAAACGCATGACGTGCACTACTTAGGAATACCCACAATACACGTCACGGTTATTTTTAACGCAGCTGCGATTAGACCCGGTATGACGAGTACATACAAGTTCACAAAATTCATACAAATTTGTAGGTATTCTGATTAATGTTTAGTGGGCAGTAACAGACGAAACATTACGGCATTAAAGCGTACACTAAAGTAACCGTATAGAAGTGTCCTTATAATTTTGTCGAGAAATGTGACATACGATATAAGCAGATTATAGGGGCCAAGGAATTGAATACTTCTATTAGCCTGAGCCCGGCCACTTTGCGATGATTCAAGCCTGGGCTAGTTGATGGTATTCCGAGCATTTGACTTAGTTCGTCGTACGACAACGATCTCAACTGTGGTGTACAACAGAAATCGTATTCTATGATCTAACCCAATATTCCAGGGAAAAAGAAAGAATAAACGTGCGAATAACTAATTGAATCCGCAAGCATCTAGGTAAGCAGCTATTCACATGCTTGCCTAGATTCTAATCAA